>JAQFZA010000062.1:0-80904 GCA_034695115.1 Desoria olivacea | reverse complement strand
TTTTTTTCGAAACTTCGATAGTTCATCCACAAAAGTTAGGAATCCGTTTGACGAAATTCGGCTCAGAGACCCCACAGAGATTTTTTGAAACTCATCTCTAAGGTATTTGTACTTCGTCGCTAAGGACTACTAAACCCCCTCCTTAAACACAAATGCTTTTATATTACAAATAGGTACGAATTACTAAAATTATGTACGATCAATGAATCTTAAAACATTTAATTAAATATTGATAATCATCTAGGATGATTGATGATGGGGTTTGGTATTTTTATTTTTATTGAATTGCATTAGTAACTGAATTGGATATCAATGAACTATTATCATAAACTGTATACTTTGTACGTAATGTATATTATTTCATGACGAAATTGAATGTGTCGTTTTTCCTCTGTATTTTCTACACGCAACACTTACCTAACTCAATGTGACTGTATTTGTGTTTTTCAATCAAGGTCTCGTACAAGTGGAGTACCTTATCAAGAAGCTGGAGTCATCCCAGAAAGGAGGGCTCAGCAGTAGGAGGTCAGACCTATTTTCACGGGAAGTGACGCCAAATACCTATCGGGATGTCTTAAAGGAGATCAAACGTCGCCGAATATTTAATGTTATTGCTGATATCAAACATTTACCTCTATTTTTCCGCATTGTAAGTACTCTTGAAGGGCTTCTTCGTGTCTTGGGACATTTGAAGGAGTTGGAATCCTATTCAAGTCATGGTTTTTGTTTGACAGATTTTGCAACTGCAGATGAACGATGCTAGATACCATTACCACTTCACAACCTTGGTTAGTTTCCTAATTCTGAATATTCAGGGATTTTTCTTATCGTGTATGATGTTGACACATTGAGGTTAGAATTAGAAAGCTGTAACTTCCTAAACTCCTTCGACTCCTCCAATACTGGTACGAAGAGATAAGTGTTCCAACCTTCCACCACAAGTTAAATACTAATCTATATGACTTATACTTTGAAAAAAAGATTTCGAAATATCATTCGCGCAATAGATGCATTCAAATGTCTCTATCCCGTTGACGAAATAAATACGAGCTTCCCATGATCGCCATCCCAACCAGGGTATGGCTTGTAAAGAATGTTAGAAGCTGGAGCTGATGCATAACATCTACATTTGAGAAATGAGCGGAACAAATCAGACGCCATTTACGACCAGTAATGATAAAGTGGGTAGGAGAATTGAGATAAATTGCATGGATCTGGGAGCAAAAAAATGTAACAAATTGTCAATGAAATTAGGCATGAAAATTGGTCCTAGAGTTTGTACATGATGGGGGTCTATGGATGGGAAGGCAGGGACTTGAAGGAGGTTACATTGACTTTGCCGCAGTAACATTTATCAATTGAGCTAAGAACAGTTAGTAGGATGAGAGAGACCCATTACTTTTCCCCACACCTGTAAGCCAATCTTTAATGCAGGGATTTGAAAATGCTTTCTTTACTTCCTAATCCGTGGCTGTAGTTCCTTTCCAGAGCAGACTGCTAAATTTTTCGGGCTTTTGCTCCCACAAAACTTACTTTACTCTGGATTTGGAGCCGCCGTGGTTAGTTTCAGTGTTTTCTTATATATATATATATATATAGCAGGGTAGTTAAAGAAAATTAAGTGCTAAGCTCTCCAAATCCAGTTTTCACGGCTCCTGAACAACCGCTTAAGTTCTTAAGAAGGGAGGAATTGGATTAAACGGAATTACTTAGTGAGGGAAAGCACTTGGGGAAAGTTGCAATTTACGCTACAGTTGTACTCCCTTATGAGGCCTTAAACAGTTTCATTGCTTTAAAATGGCACATTTGGGAATTAAAGACATCACGAGTTGGCTGTCACATGAAGGGATCGCTTCCTCTAGTAGGAACTCCCTGTAGTTAAATTAATTACCTAGTTGAAGTCATCAAGAAGTGCATTAAAAAACTCGTCTTGCCAGATCTATGTATTTATAAGTTTAAAAAAACTTTATAGTGCAGAGGGGGTGACAGAAAAGAGCATTTGATGAATGTGCATGATTTATAAGATTTGCCCGTGGAAGTAGACAGTTTTTTTTAAAACTTCGTGTTTGATAAATTATCTGAAAGTCCGTAAATTGTCCTCCCTTCAGGCTCACATCCTGTTGAACTTTAAAACCATGTCGGCTCGGCAAGTGACTCGGTTTCTTATTATTGTGACATTGGTGAGTACGGGTGGTGAGTTGTATTAGTAACCCACCATTTGTGTGTAAATTCGAGGGCAGACTTATTGCTGGTGTCGTCGTCTCAGAATTAATTTCCAGCAGTTCTGTAAATTACAAGCGAGACGTCGTTTTGGTGTAATTTACTTAATCCACGCCCACTTCAGGGCTCCAAGTATTAGAATATATTATAATGGGGAAGAGAACTTTTAATTACCGGTTGGAACACTTATCCAGTTTGAAATGGTTCAATTAAATGTGCATGAATATTAGGAGTACTAAAAGAAAACTCAATCAGGAGAGGAGGATGAAGAAAAGGCTGGAGAAAGTTGAATAATAAATATCGTTTGGGAGATAACTCTTAAAAGAAGAGTGATTTTGGGTAATTTTGGTATAAATCCTGTATCCCCTTAGGACCTGGAGATGTACGACTTAGAAGATTTTGGCTACAATAGTGTGAACATTACCTCCTTTCGACTGATAGAACATACAGAAGAAAATCTGAGGGCCATCGAAGACATGCAGCGATTTAATGCAAAAAGCCACTCAAAAGTTTTACAGGTGAAGATACTTCCTTGTTACTTAAAACCAAAGAACTCAAACTTTAACTCGATTCGCATGTAATGCAATTCCAAAGCCAATGTAGATAACCATGGGAAGGAGATGACTAAAGGATGAAGACACTTTGTGGCTTTGCCATATAAGATTCACTCGGGAGAATTGAATAAGGGTGGGCTGTTTGTTGGCTTCCTATAAAGAATATTATTACGTCGAGTATAAGGGGGTACATACCAAGAGGGATTGGTTTGGAAGTAGTTGTTCCCAGAATCTCTATTTCCAGTCAGAAGTTGATTTACTTATGGGCATTGGGGTAGAGAGAGGAGAGGATATGTCGACTTGGAATGGACGAGTGATCTCCTCGGCTTAGCGGATTTGCATGGCTTGTCAGTCCGTAAGATTTTCTCAAGTTTGTGAATAAATTTATAGAGTTTAAGTAAATGGGAGCCAATGTTTTTAGTGGCAAAAGTTGATGGAATCCAATGAACTTAGGAAGTACGAGAGTGTCACGAGAAGAGGGTTAAAGTTTGAATTCATACTGCCTGTGGTTTCCTATGTCCCCTATATGAATACATGTACTTTCATGAAACTCCTGTCATCTTATGTTACTGTCCTGTTAAGTTCACCCCCTCCTTGGAGACCATAGCTTACGATGTTGTTTTATTATTAGGAATTCTATGTACACAAAAGTTATTAAGTTCTTCCCGTAGTTAACTTGTCTCTCTCTCTCTCTCTTATTGTTAGTTCCACTTACTTGCTTAAGCTCACATACATACAGTTCCTGGGATGATGTGACTTTCACTCTTACAGACTGACGCAGCATTGATGTACGATGGCGTTTTATCCTTCTGTCATGGCCTCAAATCATCACTAGCCAGTCATGAAATCCGACCAGCTAATGTGTCCTGTGAAAGGGAACAATCATGGCCTGATGGTTTGTCACTCCTCAACTATATTAACAGTGTATGTCTCTCAAGTCATTCTCAATTCTCATTGTCACACATTTATCAATCATTCTCCTCCAGTAGAAATCTTATAGTCTGCAGTATACTCACACCATTTCCTCCAGCAGATATTTCAACACCATTTCTCTTCACCTTTATCCTCGCATATAACCGTCAAACAGCCAGCACTTGTTCCTGCCAAGAAAACTGTTTATAATCCCATTCTCATCCTTTCTCTACGACAGTTATTCTGTAAATTCATCTCTTTGTCTTCAAATAGTTTATGTCCTTTTACTAAAGTGTGTGAGACATGATGTCAATGTCATGATCCTCATAGACGTATATACTATTTTTATCAAGTTCTTGTCATTTTTGGCTGAAATATTATATTCTTTCTCGTCCATGATTTTATTGCATCAAAAAGATGTTGCTATTCGCGGCCAAACATTTCACCCAAATAAAAAAAAATCATAAACAGTCAACACGATTTTAAATCTTTTATTCACATCACGACATTCGGGACTTATGTGTAGCTTTTTGCAGACCAAGCACGCCTAAAAATCTACTTTTGTTCTGCCTTTGGACTGTAGGTATCGTTTGACGGTCTAACGGGAAAAGCTCAGCTACGGGAAGGGAACCGACACGACCCCACAATGATATTTATGAAGTTAAAAAATCGCTCATTGCAACCTGTAGGTGAGTGGTCACCATCCAAGAGACTTACAGTTCATGATTACGACGCTTTCAGCTCCCGTGATTCCATTAACGTCACCCTAAGGGTCACTACAGTTCTTGTAAGCCATATCACCATATCTAAACTCTCCATTTACATTCCTATGAATGTGTTAAAGTAGGATTTTGCACAAAGCCGCTTTTCAATACTTTTTCTTCTTCTAGGAAAAGCCGTACGTGATGTTAAAGCCGGACAAAAACTTAACAGGGAACTCCCGATACGAAGGCTTTTGCATTGATTTGCTCAAAGATGTGGCCAATTTGGTTGGATTTCAGTACACGATATCAATAGTCAAAGACGGGAAATACGGTGTAGAGGATCCAGACACGAAGCAATGGAATGGGATCGTTCGAGAACTTATTGATGGGGTGAGGATATTTATTGCAACTCATTTGTGGAAGTATTGCACTGGAAATTTAAGCCATGTTCTCAAACACGGCTCCAACAACTTTCTCTAAAGATTTGTGTAATGTTCAATTGTTAATCATAAACAAGTCATCTTCTATGGCTTGGATATTTAAAGTCGAGAACTAACTTGATTGGAATATTAAAGAGGTTGTGGGGCACTACTAAGTGAATAGGGGATCCAGTAATAAAAACATGCAAAGGCCAACTACATCTTCCAACTCTTGCTTACACGCCCTTTCGATCGGATGCCAAGAATGCATGTTCTAACTCTGTTTCAGAAATCAGACTTGGCAGTTGGGTCCATGACCATCAACTCGGCACGGGAAAAAGTCATTGATTTCACCAAGCCATTCAGAAACCTCGGGATTTCCATCTTGTTCAAGGTAGAATATCAAACATCCCCATATATGTTCTACTATACATATCTCATATTATTGTATATCTCTTCGATTTACTTTTACTTCGTTGATGTTTTTGTGACGTCTCCTAAACAATATTTCTGATCGTACTTGTCTATGTCATTTAATAATCTTACAGCTTCCGAAGAAACCACCAGCTCGGCTATTTAGCTTCCTGAATCCTCTTTCCGCCGAAATATGGGCATGGGTTGCGGGTAAGTAAGCCATCTCTTCAAAAATCTGTTTTTCTTTGTAATATAAATGCGTGTATTTTATAGGAAGCCATTATGCTGACAAAGTTCCCAATACATTTTAATTCTTTAAAGGTCTAGGCTTGTTTCAAGGCATTCAAAGAAAACAATAGATCGGGTCATTACCACCCGAGGGACTTTGTAGATGCCATATATATTATTGCCAACTCTAACGAAAGTTTATTGTCTCTGAAAATTCAATTAGCCCCAATCACAGTCACTTTTACTTCGTCATCTCGTAGGAGCTTCGTAGGAAATCAGTTGACGCATAATAGTCCCGTCTTTCCGTACTAATTATAACATCATCGCTCCGTCCTTCGCTCTTGTTACCGTTAGCATAGACATCCAAGCCTTCCGATTTAATTTCCCACAGGGTGTTTTCTCTAAATTGGATTTTTCAACCTGAAATGAATTACTAGGAAAGTTTTCGTGAATTTTGACTCAAGTTGTCTTCAGCATATAGACAAGGCATCGTTACTAGAATCTAGATTTTGAGTAATTGGTGACATAATGCATATAAATGAGCCCGTTTGGCTTAAAGAATTTGTTGAAAGGATAAAAGCATGGCAGGATTTGATAGTGGAACAAGGTTTTTCATTGAGTTCTTCGTCGTCTTAGTCATCATTATGCAATAACTCACTCCTCTCATGCATTCGTTCCATAAATCGGTCGCCTTCATGGACTCTAAGATGACTAAGTAAGTAGTCCTTGTCTCCTTCGTCGTCGTCTTTCAATGAATTACACACAATTGCTTGCTCAAGATGATTTCAGTCATGATGCCACAATCCGTTGCGTATACAACTATCCTTTGTGTGTATTCAACCTTTCAAGAATAAACCGTTCTGCTAGTTCCACTTGTGAACGATAAACCATTTGTACTTGTCGACCGCGAGAATGTCTATGATCAAGATCCATTTGAGGAACGCAATACAGATACAAATTAAACTGGAGTTGTTAAATACTGTTCGTTGATTTGGTTCTATTAAATTTATGTATAGCAATACGACACATATCGAAAAATTATGGGGGTTTCCACCGGGGTATAGAAAACCTGTACAGGTGTTGCCTTTTTCGAAAACCGTATTTATTTATCAGTGTACTATTCTTGAGACCATACACCATTTTTCCCGTTCAGAAATTTAACACGACATTCTCAGAATAAAATTATTCTGACTGATTCGAAATGAACTTGATTTTTTTACTTATTTTTGATGAGTCAACTTGTTTCAACTTTTGAAGTCAATTTTGAAGCTCAGACCTTAGCCTAATATTAATAATCGACAATAAGACTTAGCGTTAGTGGACCCTAATCTAGGCGATTTCGAATTAATAATTAAAATAATAATAATTAATTAATAATAATTAATAAAGTTAGTCCTTGTGCCGTGAAAGAAATGGGACAATATATTCAAATTCAACGACGGAAAGACCCAAGAAACAAAATTAATAATTAAAGTTTAGGGTTGGGGGCCACTAACCCTAAAATTTTTCGCTAAGCGTTTACTAGCACTTCTAAGCTAGATTTGGCGACAGATCAATCGGTATATTATCGGTATTTTGTAGTAACCCTTGCAAACGGTGAAGTTTAAGGTGCTGCGTTGCTGTAAAGTAACATCCAACTAGTTTGGCACAATCCACTCTTCTCGTTAATGGCTGAACTTGGGCTGAATTTCCCAAAAAGTTTCTCATACTTCTAACCTAAATTTCCTTGCTGGTTATTGCCGATTTTCATAGCAAAATATTGTTTACATCATGCCGTAATTTGAAAACAAGCTGATGCAAATAAAAACAATTCCCTGGTCTTTTTTATTACAGAATGGAAATAGGCGTAATGACAATCAAATTCGGATGTGCCGATGTTTAGCTTAGCATATTAAGTATTAGTACTTACATATATATATTGTACATTATTACGATGTACAAAAAAGAAGATAGACAATGTTTTATGATAGCAATACTGAATCGAAATGAATTCTTATAGTATTTGGTATTCGCAATTGATGATTCATGATCTCTGTTTTCTGGTCAATCTGGAATTATGTCTACACCGAACTCTTTATTTTCCCAAGGAACCTTCTATAGGGAACATATCAAATGAAGAAAGTTGATGATTTCAAGAGTACGTATGATGGTGAAGCTGAGGATACACGGAAGAAGACCGGTCTTGTTTTTCATGAGATGAGAGATGATTGTAAATAGTCATCTTAGTTTAAATAGTTAGTATGCCTTAGATACCTACAGTTGAGTGCTTTTAATATTCCCGTTGACATCTTGAAACAGGTTATTATGGTGGATGAGAGTCATGAGACTCGCTCGTGAGAGTCATGCTGAAAGTAAGATATGAGTTACGTACGTAGCAGTCTGTACACTAGCCAAGGCAGAGTCCAGGACATCGTAGAAAAAGCTGAGACTGTCGAGGGTATCATGGCCAACCGCACAGCATTGGAGAGAAAGTTATGAAGCCGAGAAAGAGCTCTCAGAACGCTGTTTTATATCAAAGGAATTCCCCAGGGTAAATTTCGGTAGTTCATTGGAATCTGCACTCTATCCTGCTGTCGCATTTCTTATCTCTTCATTTCATGTACAACACGGTGAGGCGACACCGAGCCCGTCGCTTGTGATCCTATTGACGACGTTGACAGGAAAAAAAAATAAACACGGTTTATTACTGTTTATGAATTTCTGTATCTATTCTCCTAAATGCTTAGTGACTCCAGTCTTCAAGACTGGACACAGTAGTTACAAATAAAGAAAAAATCGGAATGCGAATAAAAAAATCATTGCAATCGGAGATAGATGGGACTCTCTGGATTTTTTATTCGGCCGTCGCTGATTTATAAATTATGCTGTCTTGAAGGCAATGATGAAACTAATGCTTTGATGTAAAATATTACAAACCTGTAGCTTCCTAGAAGTTACTTACATTTAATTGAAAAAGCTTCAGAAATACACGAGAACTTAGTTATGGACATGGACTTGTTTTATTGCTTAGGTGCGTACGTGCTCGTCTGCTTCTGTTTGTTCGTCGTCGCAAGGTAAGTCGGATTGCCTATTTCTGGAATTTAATATTTGTATAAATGTTGTTCACTGTTTCATCGTAAGTAATATTTTGATTTCTCCAGATTTACACCGAATGAGTGGCTTGCCCCACCCCCATGTGCTGGGGATGAAGGAATCCTAGAAAACCAATTCTCCTTTCCCAATTCAGTTTGGTTTATTACCGGTACGTTCCTCCGACAAGGATCCGGCCTTAACCCGAAGGTATAAACTACTAACATAAGAACTTTCTCTTAATTAAACTTTCTCCATTGTTTATCACCATACAGCTACCTAAACTTCCGTATCTATAATGATAACAAATTATTGAGAGAATTTGGTGAGACAAGTTGTGGCCTTGTTAAAGGTGTTTCTTAAATACTAATGCTCTAACCCCCTGAAAACTATTTCTTTCTGACCAGGCAACGTCTACTCGTCTAGTGGGGGGAATATGGTGGTTTTTTACGCTTATAATAGTGTCATCGTACACAGCCAACCTTGCCGCTTTCCTCACCGTGGACCGGAAGAGCACACCAATAGAGTCGGCTGATGATCTGGCCGAACAAACAGATATTTCCTATGGGACGTTGGAAAGTGGCTCTACAATGGATTTTTTCCGGGTACGTGAAATGCACTTCCAATCACTTTCTCCTCCAGCATTGAAATCCAGTACTTCCTGTACTCCAGTTCTATTACTTATTCTTAGCTAGTTTCTCTACGAGTCTGCAGCTAACTTATTTTAAAAGAGTCAGTAGACTTCTATCCATCCCCAACTCGTCGAGGTTGAGGGTAGTACGATTAGGAAGACAATCTCATTTAGCATTCCTGAAACTGATACGAATCTATTTCAGGAGCCACATGGACATAAACGCATAAATGGGATAATGAGGGTATATAAAGACAGCAATAAAAATTCGGTTAGCCAAAATATGCTGCCTGATTGTTAGACGGCTATAGACAGAGGACCTAAATATTCGGGCAGGGAATAATATAAAAGTCTTATCATTAGGAAAGTGGGAACTTTTGGATATGAAGCTGAGCTGAGGCTAAGAATGGATTGCTTTACATCCATACATTTCTATAGTATCATCTACCTGGGGCTGGCCGTGGGGTCCTTGTGAGTCGGTAATGAAGAGAGATGCTGAAAGAGGAGAGTATTGATTATCATAAAGAGAAAAGAGCCTCTGGGTCTACAAAGGATGGATGATTTAATTTGATTATTCTTCTGGCGGCCTTCCAGCCCGATAGAGTTGAACCTTTGCCCAAACGGGTCTTACGTGGAGAAAAGCAAAAAAGACAGCTTTGGAGTGATTCACTTTCTCTGTGCAAATTATATGTAGATTAAATCTCTGTTTTACTATGTACGTCCTCCAACTAAATAAAGGCAAGAGTAGAAGCCCGCTATATATCAGAGACATACTACAACATGCTACCGAGGGCTTGTAGAAAGAGAGAGAGAGAGAGTTTAAATAGCTTATGTGGTATGGGACACACGTAGCAATTGTTGTGTTCAAGATACACTCCTTCCGCCCCATTGATCCATCTTATCTGATTATTTTGCTTCACTTACTTGTCTTGAATACTGAATGAAATTGAAACCTCATAATACAAGCCCAGCTGTTTGAATTGCCATAAGTAAAAGTCAGGAGTTGTAGACGGGTTGTAGACATGGATAAGTGAGTAGGGATGGTACGCATTGTACAGCTGTCTGAGAACGCTACATCAATTGATGTGCCTAACCTAGCCTACAGTAAACTTGATTTCAAAAAGAGTTGAAAAACACACACCTCGCGTCCATATGTCCATATTGAGGATAAAATGTTATTTATAATCTCTGAACAGAACTCTACAATCACAACCTATCAAAAGATGTGGAGTTACATGGAGAGTCGACCACATGTGTTCGTGCAAACGTATGAACAAGGAATACGAAGGGTTCTGCAAGGGAACTATGCCTTTCTAATTGAATCTCCAATGTTAGACTACGTCGTCCAGGTAAGAACAGATTTATGTTGTGTTAAATAAATTACAAACAAACAGTGCATTGCATACATCTAAGTCAATAGAAAATCAGTCAGAACATGGAAAAAGGCTTTAACAAAACAAATCAGAGAAAGCGGTTAAGGCTACCTGTCCCATCCGGGTAATACTGGTATCCTCCAATCTGCCATTGTCAAAGACATCCATGTCTCTTTCGTGCCTTTGGTATCGGGAAACCGAGCTTATTAATTAGTTCGGAACAATTTAAAATTCGCTGACTATATAAAAAAAATGGGTATTTGACTGGTAGTTGGATTTGTAAAAGTTAGTAAATGACTTAAATGTGTCAACAAATGACTTTTGAATAGAATCAGTAGCTATTTTGACATGTGTGCACATACATTGGAGTTCGGAAGGTTCGAGTGACACTTTAGGTTATTAAAATTATGAAATCTTATACACAGTTTATTCACGGAATTACACAATTTCATATATTCAGTTTCAAATATGAAATCATCCATTTCTAATCTATTTTTCTCTATACTATTTTTTTATCTTTACGTCGCCGGCTACATTTGGACTCGTCCAGAGAGATTGTAATCTAACCCAAATAGGTCAGCTAAAATCGTTATTTAATTCAACATCCACCCTCTGGATGCGTTGCTTGCGATGCTGGCCACGTTAATTGGGCCGTGGTACTGTATCTTATCTAATACTGTTGTTCTCTATTATACAACTTTAGGTGGTCTCCTCGACTCAAAGGGTTATGGAATTGGGATGCCGAAGGGTGGGTTGTTTTTCATTACTGTATGAAGTATAGCTTCGTCCTGTGTTTGTTTGCTTCGCAGAGATGGGAAGTACATACATAAAGATTTACTTTCGTTTCGGGAATTTTTGGATTCATAGGATCTCCATGGCGTGATAAGCTATCTCTAGCTATTTTGGAACTACAGGAGAAAGGGATGCTTCAACTTGTGTATAACAAATGGTGGAAGAATACGGGAGATGTTTGCAATCGAGATGACAAAAAGGATTCTAAAGCATCGCCCCTCGGGATTGATAATATTGGAGGAGTTTTCGTCGTCTTATTTGCGGGCCTGGTACTCGCTGTAATTGTAGCTATTTGTGAGTTCTGCTGCCACGTGAGAAGAAATGCTAATCTACGAAAAGTAAGAATTAAACAAAAAATGGTCTATTGATAAGTTTGCTTTTATTTAGATTTCCTGGAAATTTTGCCATTTCCAAAAGGAAATGAACGTAGATTTTTAAGCTCCCGATTAGTCCTTTAATTCTGGTGATTTGAGATTATCCATTTCTTTTTTGTAAGCGAGCAATGAGCCGTGTTACTCAATCCGGGCATTTTGACTAAATGACTCGTAAAAATTTGGAAGAGGGATTGGGCTTACATGAATAAGCCCGTTATGGTTGTGTAAATGGAGGAATTCATGTCTTTGTCTGGCTGCCAAGGAGAGAGGAAGGATGCAGATTTGAAAATAACTTAGCATTAAATATAAATAATATCTTGGAGATGACTCTTGTTAAGACGATTTGCATCTAGTTTTCCCTTCTGATGTTCCCAACCTCCAGCTTATAGTTGTACGTCCAAAGTCAGAAGGATCTGTAGCCTGTACATAATAGGGATGCACTCGTGGTATTTCCAAAAGTGTCGAGTAATTCATTTTAGCCTTTCCATGCGTCCATGAAGCCTCATCCTCCTCACAGGACTCTTTCACTTAAGTGGCTCCTTTTTCTTTATGAAGACACATATACATGCATAGCCCTCCGTTCTGGATATGTATAGGATGCCCCTCTTCTCCACCACCACCAGTTCTTTCCCCGTTATTATTATTTGTTACCACGACTCTCTCTTCTAGGCAGATTTAGTACGATGTACAGTCAGTCAGACTCTCTAATAGCTTCATATCTCTGTCTCTTCGCTTAGCTCAGCGCTGAGGCTTGCAATCTTATCATTTATTGCCAGCCAATCCTTAATGGAGAAATATTTAATCCTCAAAGATCAAAAAAACCTAACGAAATCCTTAAAACCTTCCTTGTCATCTTCTTGCGTTTTATGATTACATATTTGCAATTTAGCGGTCCCTTGCTGTTTCCCTACGTCTGTCTACGGATAGTAGAAGATTCCAGTCCTGAAGTATGTGATACATACACTTTGCATGAATATGGTGGAAATTATACACCCTTTCTCCGTTCAACTGATTCGGCCAGTAATTTTTTTTTAAATTTGACAAAGTCCTATCCACCCACAGCGTATAAATACAGTTATTAAACATTATGATATGCTTTTATATGGGACTGAGAACGGAAAGCCTTTAGCCTCTATTCTGTGGCGTGGGATACTAACATTCTGATCTAATCTCCTGATCTCATATCTCCTTGCCTCACTCCCTGCCTTTAAGTCTCCCAGTCCCCCCTTTTGTGTAATAAGTGTTGTCTGAAGTTGGCCCTCAAAATAATTTATCTCTCCACTTCTTCTTCGTATTGTTTCTCTTTGTCTCTTTTTACGAATTCCTTTTCAGAAATTTGTTAGCCAAGTTGTTCTTTTTAAGGAAGACAAGTGTTCTTTAAAATAACTCAAGAGCCTCTCCTCTGTCTCCAGCTCTGTTATTTATTTTCTCTCTCTAATTCTTTCTTCATTTTCACAAAGTCTCTTTTACCAAATTTAAAAATTAACTCTGTCCTCTCGTCCTTCCTTCCTATGCAGTTAATTCTTTTTATTTATGAAGGCCACAGGCTTTCTGAATTACTGCACGATATGACAGTCTCATCATACAGTACACAAGGATGGCTAATTGTGTTGTCATTCTTCCCCTGATTGGATTTGCTTGGCTAAGATTCTTCTAAGACACTTCTTCTCATTCATCCTCATTTCCACTGTCATTTTTTTACATAGAAAATTTCTAAACAAAAATCAAGACTAGTTCACAAAGCAAGTCAGCCACACTCTTTGCGTTAGTTATTTGTTTTGTATCCTATTCCAGCACTATATAGTTGTCTTCCTTGACAAGGAGTGACTTTATCCTTACAAGTCTTGATGATGTGGATAAATAGAAATGGTATTATGTACGATGTCTCGCATCAGGTTTGGGAATGGTGTTATGCTTTGTGAGTACACATTTAAATTTTTGCATAATACAACAATAATAAATGTCAAAGTGGGGCCGAAACAGGAGTGGTGGTGTGTGACCCGGAGTATTTTTTTTTGCCATGTTCATTTCATTTATGCTTACATTCCTATATATGAGGTTTTTAATGCTAAAAATGTTGGGTTTATGCCAGAAATATCAGGTTGTAAAATAGAAGGGGAAATAGTTCTGGAAAGTAGAAGATAAATATCATGCTCATCTTTTTACTCATTCAGGTTAAAGCTCACCCCATTTGTTTTCCTGGGAAAAAGTCTCCCCATGACTTCCTGACTTTCTTTCAGGATATCACATAGTCTAATATTATGACATGCAATATCCTCCTGAAAAATAGACCGCCCTCCGTACAACTTTTGTCACCTCTGCTAACTAAAATT
Organism: Desoria olivacea; assembly: GCA_034695115.1. Lineage (NCBI taxonomy): Eukaryota > Metazoa > Arthropoda > Collembola > Entomobryomorpha > Isotomidae > Desoria > Desoria olivacea. The sequence continues at coordinate 66,881 of JAQFZA010000062.1, read as the reverse complement.
GAGTGCAGAGAGTCCAAGGACTGATCACAATGATGTTGTAAAGATTAATGAATTTTGTTTTTATTCTAGGCATCTCTATGCTCGGAACTGAGAGGGGAACTGAAGTTGGCGTTGAGATGCTGCCATTCGTCAAGAGATGAAGCGATACCCGACCACCATATCCATAACAAGTCCTCCCCGTCGTCTACGTATGTTCCAGTGATGCCTGAAGGTTCTGAAAATCAGCCACCAATACCTATGTTCGAAATGCGCAAATCATCATTTGAGTTCAATTCGCAATAGCTAACAATACACAGCCACTGACAGTCCAAAATAAGTCTTATTAGAGTGACAAGGAGTTGTGTATAATTATGGATGCAAGTTTTGTACCTAACGTAATGATTGGGGCTAATGATAATAAGCAGAATGGTGTTATTAATTATAAGAAGATAACCACACTCAACTAACTTGTTACCTTTCATGTAAATAGACAAATGAAGTTAATGAGACATTTAGTTGAGAGATTTTTTAAATCAGTAGACCCGGGTGGGACAGTGTACAGGTCGTCACCAGTTGTTGTAATAATATGTACTTAGGCCTATACACCTTATGTGACTGTAATTTGTATGCATGACTTGAGTGCAGTGTTCTTTTAAGTTACGAGTAACAGTAATCAGGTCGTGTAAGCAGGCCTGTGGTAAAAGTGGGAAATTCTCTGCACATGGTGCTTTCCAGGCAAACATAATAATAAGTAATATGTATCGCAATGAGTGAGATGTTTCATATTCCATCGTTTTTTGAAATGTTGTGTTGTGCAGAAAATAAAATGAAATGCTGGTACATTTAACGATTTGTAATTCAGGAGGTTCTTTTGATTGCATATTTCTATTTTAATTTGATTTTCTATTTTACACATTTTATAATACGTCGTTGGTTTTTTAAGTCTTCGACGTCCGTCTTACTAAAATGTACCAGTTGCTCATCACCACATCCATTGAAATCGAAATTTTTGGAACCTGGGAAATATTGGCAGTACAATTCTAAAACATAATCCGTTTTAGATTTTACATCCTGCAACGTGGTATTCAATTGCCAATCTATGCAGTGCTATAGAAGATTCTCAAGGTATTCATTCCGTCGGTTTTTCGTTTACTTTTGTTATACATAAATAATTGAGTAGTGGTCCAGAATACCTAATTTTAAATGCTTGACCTTGCTTAGATTGGGATAAAGCAAACATCTTTCAGGATAATCCATCCAGTCAAAATAACATACGACGCTACACATGTGTCATTTACAAATAAAAAAAAGTCACCGGATGTCCGACCTTAATTACAAAGCTTTCCAGAAACCATAAAAATCCTGTTACAATTCTCCAACTCGCAAAAAGGACCAGAGGGAGACTGCGGTAAAAGGAAGAGAAATTTATGCAGATGCTAAGCACAATTTGTAGAGCGTAAATGCTTAGAGATTAACGAAGTTGTAGTAGGATAATCGTATACCTCTAGTCTCCAAATACTTTCTGTGTCGGAGTTAGTTGTACGGAGGGTCCATTAGAAATCCATGTTGGTAATAACAAGTTGAGACATTGCATCTGACACCAGTCATTGCTGCTGAGTTTGAGTAATATTCTAGCCGGAAGACAATGAAGAATATCCTTTAGCCGTGTAAGTGGTTCAGTTTTAATATTATGAAAGCTAGAAACACAAGGAGAAAGCGACTGATTGCGTGGGTACTTATACAGCAGTAGTCCCCCATCCTTCTCGGCTCTGCCACTCTCACTCTACTACTATGTACGATATGTCCTGATTTTAATTCAATGTTTAATTAGTACTAAGGACGCACTCCTACAGGATGAAATGAACTACTTCAACCCCATCCCATCAGGAATGGAGAGGAGGAGGAGAATATTTTTCCTGACGCTTGTATCCTGGAAAAGGATTTCAGTTTTTTTTATCCTAAAGCAATGTGGACATCTTATTCTAATTCTTAACTTCTTCTAACATTCCAAGCCAACTCTGCTCGACTGTATCCTTTCTGCTTGTCATCATTCCCTTATGTTAAACTTTCTTTTTAATTTCTCTAATTGGAAAAACTTATTCTCCTCCAGAACTTCCCAGTCTCGCAATCATACAAATAAAAAAAATCAAGTTCCCACTTATGCCTATGACTTAATTCCACATTCAAATCTGTTGGACCATATCGTTTAGGAATATTGTTGGCCTGAGAGTTTTCGGAGGGCTTGGAAAAGTTTTATGAATAAAAATGTTTATATGTGATGTCATGTAAGAACATGGAATTTTCTATACAAGCACATAATCTTTTTTTCTATCGACTATCCATTATCTGGCGTATCGAAGTCGACAGTCAACAGTATCTGTAGTAGTGGGATTTGGAAAGTCGTGCAAACTTGCCAGCCAAATCCGAACTACATTTACGACCATTATGGAGAAAGCACCGACTTCTGGTGTCGGCTAGCTCGTTCTTTTGCTTTCTCCGATTCCAGATGTGGCTGAACACACGCCGGGGGACGGTACCGTCCCGGATTCATTTGTAATACTTCCAAGATAAAAAGCAAGACATTTCTTCAGGATGTTATAGATGGAGAAAGTTGGTCACATGCCATTTGAAGGCTGGCTTTCCCTTTCGTCCTTTGGAGACTTGATATTTTATGGCAGCCAGAAGACGGCGCTTGAAAGTTGGAAATTCATTTTTGCTTTTAAAAATAAGGAGAATGGACAGGGTTTCTAAGTATGGTAGTTGGTAGGTAGACATGGATGGATTTGGATCGTTGGAATGTTCTCATTCGGATGGAAAAATGCTCCCTTTGTGTGATTCAATCATGATTAACTTCAGGAAAAATGAGAAGAGGGGATTTCATGAGAACTGCCATGCCGTGTGTCAGATAAATGATCAAAATATTCTGTAACAAGAAAACTCCATATGTATGGAACATCAAATAGAGTATTTTAGAAGGCCGGAGTGGTGATGAAATGTTAAGAATATCTCAGAAAACCGTTTCTATATTTCTACATTAGCAGTGAAGAAGTGACCCCATTATGCTAATGCAATTCAAGACCATAACGAGCTTAAGAAAAACCCAAATCTTCGAGATTTAGTGAAGAAGAATAGAATGCACATAAGTGCGGGTGTGAATTTTGTTGTCAATGTTCTTGGCTGATTTGTGGGAGGTGGTTTTAGATAGAGAAGAAAGGAGATGCCATAAGTCTGATGAAACTACTTATCCCAGGATATCGAATTTAATTGTTTGTCATATGTAGGTATAGGTAGATAGGTCTTTTAAAAGAACTTTTGTGGGTTGTGACAGTTTGAAAGTTTATTTATTTAAAAATGAATTGATTCTTAAAATTCACATGACTTATTTTCCGATATTTGATACGAGTACCAAAGGCAAGAAAAAATCAAAAAATGTACCCTTGAAAATTACAAACTGTTAACAAATATAACTAATTTAATTGTTTGTCATATGTAGGTATAGGTAGATAGGTCTTTTTAAAGAACTTTTTTGGTTTGTGATAACAATCTTTGTGACAGTTTGAAAGTTTATTTAGGTATTTAATAATGAAGACATTCTTAAAATACACATAACTTATTTTCCGATATTTGATACGAGTACCAAAGGCAAGAAAAAAAATTGTACCCTTAAAAATTACAAACTGTTAACAAATCACTGTTTCCAAATACTAAATACTCCCTATCGTACCGAACCAACTAAAGTTTTGCAATTTACAACTTTAAAAATGTTCATCATCAGCCTGGCGGCAAACATTTCCATAATTTTGTTTTCGATGACCTCAGCAATCGAAGTATCAAAGGCAAGAAAAAATCAAAAATTTTACCCTTAAAAATTACAAACTGTTAACAAATCACTGTTTCCAAATACTAAATACTCCCTATCGTACCGAACCAACTAAAGTTTTGCAATTTACAACTTTAAAAATGTTCATCATCAGCCTGGCGGCAAACATTTCCATAATTTTGTTTTCGATGACCTCAGCAATCGAAGTATCAAAGGCAAGAAAAAATCAAAAATTTTACCCTTAAAAATTACAAACTGTTAACAAATCATTGTTTCCAATTACTAAATACCTACTCCATATCGTGCCGAACCAACTAAAGTTTTAAAATTTAAATTTTTAAAAATGCTCATCATCAGCGTGGCGACTAAAAATTTCCATTATTTTGTTTTCGATGACCTCAGCAATCGAAACTGATGTCAACCGACGAATTTTGTTGGAGCCATCAGCTGAACGAACAAATGTTCGGCCTTCGGTATCCACAAGGAGTTCTTCCACTTCTTCCGTGTACAATTCCGGTAACATCGATGGCTCTGATTCCAAATCGTGTACATCGCCCTGTCCATTGAAATCATTTATTGAATATCCATATATCCAGCTGGACGTAAATAATGCAAAAAAAGGACGTCAACGTTACCAGTAATGGAGCTCGAACCGTCAAAATATGAGTTGCCTCAGTTTCACGGCATGTATATTCCTTTCCAGCCTTACAATTCTCGCCAATGAAATACCGATCACGATGAAACGGTTTGGCCGCGAACGTCTCATATGCCCCTTTAGCTGCTAAGACTTTCGAGTCATCCAGTCTGAATGCGCAGCCTAAAAGTTTAAATGAGGGTTGTTAATTTTTATCTGAATTGAATGCATCATTCATATCATGAGAAGCAATTTTCCCCCAAGTGACATTACCAATAAACTCATCTTCGCCTATGTAGTATGTGGCTGTAAAGTAATCCCTATTACATTTCCTCGTTTGAACAATTTCAAATCGAGGTTCTTCAACTCCCATTGATCGGGTTACATCCAGCAATCGTTCGCATACGACCGGGTCGTAGTAGCACGCTTCAGGAATAGCACATCGAGGAAGTAGAAATCGTGGTTCTGCTTCCCGCATCAGCTTGACCAGCTCCATCGCTGCTCCCTGCTTGGCCAGAATCTTTCTCGCGGACTCACATTGGACTGGTAAAACACAAATATCAAATAAATATTCCATTAACATTTATAATCCAAATGGTAAGTGAAACGTTAAGAACTAACCTTCTATTGTGCCACACTTAAGTTTTGATCGCCAGTTATGAGAGCGTCCATCACCCTCATTCGTTTGCTTTCCAATCTCTTGCTCGATCACGATCCCTTCCTCAGTCAACTGTGACAACACTTCCAAAGGGGACGGAATAAAAATATCTTCGTCGTCATCTGCCTCCCGCTTTCTCTTCCTTCCATGACCGGTTATGTCGCCTTCGTTCATATCGACATCAAAGCCTTCGTCCTCATTTTCATGTTCCGATAGACCTTCCTGGTCTTTCCTCTTTTTTTCTCTCTCCTCTTTGATGATCTCGTCAAGAGATTTGTCCATTTTGGACCTATCTTTATTTACCGCTGCTTTCTTCTGCATTAATTCCTCCAGTGACATGTCCAATTCTTCACGGTCTACAATTTTGTCCCTTCTGAAGTGCTTCTTGGGTACTTCTAAAATTTTACGCTCAGCAATTATTTCGTCCAGCGACAAGTCCTTCATCGCCTCTGATCTGCTGGACGACACACTGGTCTTTCGGACATCCTTACGGTGCTTTAACAACTTAATATTCATCTCCCTTATGTAGTCAATTCGTTGGGGCTCCTGATAAAATAAGAACATTACTCACAAATCACAAATTCATCTCTGAAACAGAATTACTCTAGGAACCGTTAGTTAATATACTAGAGTGGGTCCTTATTTTTTCCTAGATTTTATTGGCTTGGTCCCTTGTCAGATAACTATTTTGAATGCTCAGGTTGAATTGAAACTATAAAAAAACGCAGGGACGGAAACAAAGAAATTGTTTTAATCAAATGACAATATTAGAAAACTGATTAAACTCGTGCTTTTCCTTAAAGCCTAAGAGCTTTAAAACTTTAAAATATATCAATTTCTTAAGGATTTATGATTTATCTATGTATTTTGGCATCCCGTGGTAGTAGACGCAGTAAACTAACATTTTATGTTCATACTTCTTTGTCCTTACTAATGTTAGCTATTTTACTTTGATAACGGTTGGGATGTTTAGGACGCTTACAAAATGGTTTTACTTCCTTACAGAAACCTTTGACGAATTGTAAAGCAGATAAGAACGTCATGGATGTTTTTACATCCCATATTGAAAGACAAATTGAGAATTTTACCTCAACATCAGAACTTCTGGAGCTGTTCCCACTAGTATGCATCTCTTCAGTTTCCATGTCAGCCATCGTAAAGATACTGCGGTCACTGTTTCAAGTTAAAACTATTCCTAGGTCAAGGTTCAAGTCACCTCAGTCCCCCGTATCGACTCTTGATTCAGTTTGATCGTACTTATCTTTTTACCGTGTTGGTCCCTTAAATTCAAGCTGTAATTAAAACAAAACTTTAGAAGACTACCACTCTCTATAGTCTCTGTCTCTAGCTGTCTTTTTTGTTCAACATTCCAACATTCACCAACCCGTACTACCAGTACATACTAGTATTTAGTGCAAATGCAGCAGGCACATAAATATCAAATATAACGATGCAATAATTACTGTAGCAATTACATCATAAATCCGCCGAAGAAACTACCATAACCAATTGACAATTTCAAAATAAATAACAAATAAAACCTCCAAAATAACGTAATCCACACAGACAACACCAACACAAACTATGCAGTACACAGTATGTTCGGTGACGGAAAAATAAAGTATTTACAGCAATCTAAACCACATTCCACATTCATAGATTGCACTTACACTTCTGAATAAAGTAATAAGACTTTTCACTTTTCCGTACAATTATACGCTGAAGTTCTTATTCGAAATTTGAGAATTTTTCAAAGACAATAAGAAAAGCTTACCTTCAACTTAAAACCGATGTTTGTATCCAGGTAAACCACAGAGATTCTCAAAAACTAAAAAAAATCACCTCAACTTGCAGCAATTAGCTCACACGTCTCACCGACTCGACTTCAAAAGAAGAAATGATCCGATCTCAGAATCGTCTGGGGGTTCTAGTCTCAAAATCCACAACACCAAGCAGATGTGCGCATGCTCTGTCCTCCATCCACCCTCAGAACACAAAGAAACGACCCAACAAGACGACAACTGCACGTTCTAATGCCACTGTACGCAATGATAGAGCACCCAGAAAGGAAGTCAACTTACTGAAGCTAAAAATAAACTAAAAACGTTGCGCGTTGCTTCTACAAATCTTAAGTAGCAGCGCAAAGTCTTTGTCTTCTCTCCGCTTTCTACCTGACAGAGAGACGGGGAAGAAGCGCTTCCAACTTTGTAGACAATGTTTATTTCAGTATTGAGCTCTTACAAGTTGTCGGTTAATCGTTTTGCAAAGGGAATGATGACCTTGAACTTTATACTTTGCAGCTTTTCCTGAGAGAATCGACTTTCTATTTGTTCATAGCCTTGAACTTTGACAGATTGACTTTTGCCGCAAATGAACTTTGACCAGTTGTGGTAGATCTCAACTATTTGTGGGAACTTGTATCTTTGTTGATCTTGGTCACTTGAAGTTAGAATGATCTTTGTTTTCGAAGCTCGAACGAAAAAGAACGGCAATGGTAATCTTGAAATTGGATTTGGGCTTTCCAGAATCTATTAGTAACTCTCGTATCTTTCAATTTAGGAAGTTCACCATCGACTCGGTTTGGCAAGTGGGTAAAATATGTGATTTATCAACCATGTAAAATATCCTGTTTCATTTACAAACAATAGTAATGTTGTATTTACGGATCCTCAAGGCCAAACACATCAAATAACAATTCAGTGTATATGCACTATACAGTCTACCTTCTTTCCTCAGCCTAAGTTTGTTATAAATCACTATTGGCATGTGATGTAGGAAGTCTAATTTTGTTATGCCTTTGAAATAAATCCCTAACTATGAATACCCATATGAGGGAAGAGGAAGGAAATCCAATTAATTAGCCCGACATTTTTATTTTTTAAACTCCACAACATTCACCGTAACATGATGACAAAAATAGTCGTGGAATTACATTAATGCTGCGTTGTTTAAAAATCCTGAGACAGGTCACCTACATCGTACTTCATCCCATGAACACTTTACTTGCCAAGCAGGAGTTTAATAGATTGCATTGCCTTATCTTCCATTGGTCTCTCGGAGTCATCGTCTCAACATTTCAATATGCATGAGCTGCCATAAATACTTGATGAAAGGGACGCCGTATAAGATCTTTGTTTACGTAAAGGCAAAAAGATGGATAGGGTATTGGGAAGATTTGATAACCAACACTTTTATGTTCCACCACTCCACTTTATACAAAAAAAATTCTGAATGCTAAAGTGCCGACTTGACTTATTTTAGAGTGACAATCAGTCCATACCTATTGTACGGGTAACCTACAATCCTAGTTGGCACCAGGAGAAAGTTTTTTACTTTCCCTATGCTTACACGTCTACGTGGTATACCATAGGATTCAGAACTCACTCTTGGCTAACATTGCATGACAGAAGTACAATGCGTACAAATTGTACAAGAACTAAGAATGAACCGCAAATACGTTTGTTTGCATACCCAAACATTTCCCTTGACTCTTCAGAGGAATAAAATACCAACTTTCAACTTGTTTAAAGAAGCTTTTCTCGATTTTCAATCTTGGATAAACGGCCAATGTTCCTGATGTTCGGTCGGGTATTGTAGTGAAAGGTTGAGTAGGATGTAGGTGCGGTAGTATGTATATGGAAGGTAATACATACATGTAGATAGGCAGTCAGGGCTGAGTGATAGTTCTTCCTGAAAAATGGAGTTAGGTAAATTCAACTTTATCTTCATGAGGAATTGGGAGGATAAAATGCTTAAGTCGCATCAATTGAATACTTCCAATTCTTTTCCATCTGCCGAGCCAAGTTCTTTTTCATGGAAGTGCATTTCCATAACTCCCCGTCGATATTCTTTATCTTTTACTGCAATATCCCTTAGCTCAGGCACTTTTCTCCTCCTATTTGATCTTTTGATCTCATCCCCTCTCATGTATCATTTCATGGTCCTTTTAAGGCATTTTTTATTCCTCGTCAAGTGCAGCGTAACCTCAATCCTAGGAAATATAGTCCGCAAACGAACTCCCATCTTACCATAGCAGAATCTACAGAATCCGCAGATAACTTCTTTATTCATAATCTTTTTTATTCCACTTATTCTATTTTGGCTGTATCACAGGCCAAGGCAGACGTGCATTCCTTTGAATCTTATTTATTAGGTAGATAAGAAGAAAGTGCATGCCCAGCATTTTAAAAATAAAAATAAACCGATCAACGAAAAAGCCTTAAGATAACATCAATAAACTCTTGCAAATAGTCTGAAAGTCAGACGTCAATTGCGGAAATGCATTGAGTGCATAGGAGCCAAATTACGCTTTAGCAGACTGTGATAAGAATAGATTAACTTCCATGAAACCGGTTCGTAGCTAGTTGAAGTCAAACATCCGCCAAGTCCTACTTTCCCAAAAGGATATTTACACAGTCATTACAGAAACCATTATAAAAACACTCCGAACTCCGTCAAATGGCATACGGACTGACTCGTCAGGGATTTTGGATGTTTATGTACTGGGGCTCGGAGTATTCTCAAATATAGGTTATCATAGGTAGGTAATTTTACATTTCTATTTGAAATCCATCTTAATCCTGATGCATTCTAGACTTTCGGTAGTTCTAGAAATCAGATAGCGACAATTAAATAATGTACCATTCCTTGCATCAAAGAAAGTTCGGGGAAGCTGAGTTTGTGACTTTAAAAAGAAAGAAATTGACACTCTATAGGAAAAAATATCTGTAGATCGAACGTCGACAAGAAAATGATTTTGATTGTACACATGTAGCTTTGTATTGTATTACTAACCTTGCCCCCTTGGGACTCAAACTCAAAATGTACAGCAAACGAATGCTTTATTCCCTAAGCTGACTTTATCCTTGGGATAAAACTTGTAGTTTTGGAATTTTTACTTGCGCCGTAGTTTTCATTCGTTTTTATACATATTTGAGTATTTATTACTGACAGTTTAACATTTAAATTAGGTTCAACCCATTCTGTGACTTTATTTTGCATAGTGTTTTTTATAAATTTGTTTGCTGTACCACTTCTATGAGAATAAACAAATAAAATTAATAATTTGTTAAGTCATCCCCAGTTTATTCATTATTGTTAAAATTCTTAATCCGAGATATAACAAAAAGGCACTCAACTGGTGAATTCGTTGTGTAATATGTACAGATATCGAGAAAATCTTTAAAGTATGACTACTTGAATTAAGTAAAACTAATCCAACAGTTTTATTATCCTGGAAGTTGCAGTTTTAACATATTCAATTGACCAATACCGGAATAGTTTGCCAAACTTAGAATGAGTGAGTTGCGTTTGTACTCATAACACTTCTTACTCATTAAAGTTCGAAAAGGCTAAAAATTAGACCCATCTGATTTGTACGATCATTGTGTCCTGCGGCACTTCTCCGTTTAACTTATTTTACGATAACAATTGCCAAATTACGGGAAATAAAATCTGCTTATTTCATTTTGCAGCCAGTTCAAAACTGCGTATACAAACATACACTTATTGCAGTTAACAAACGTTAGTCAGCAAGTAAAGTGCCAACCGAGCTGTATTTTTGTTCTCATCATTTCACTCTTGATGGTCTTTAGTATATAAGATGATTTAACCACAGAGTTTATATTAACGCTGAATCTGGTATACTTAATAAATAGTCAGTTTTATCATCACATAATCTTCACGTCCTTTTACGAGGCCAGTATATAATTGTGAGGATTAGGAAAACCGTTCATCAGCTGAAGATCGTATGATTCAAGGACCCACCACATTTCCCTTTTCAGCTTGCTTCATCACTTTTATGATTGCATTTCTCTCTCTCTCAAAATAATAAGTTTTGGATAAAAAAACTTTCACTTCGTTCACTTGCATTGTATAGGACTCGTTGTACTTCCAGATCCAGGCAAGACTTAGATATACTAGCCTCAGGTACCAGTGGTCTGTAATTATAAATGGAGCTAATCCACATTTTCGTTTTCGGCTGTCTGCAATAACCTAGTCCAGTATAACATAATTGACCCAGCCTATAATTTTCTCATTCAATCAATTCAGTGAATCTTTGCCACTGAGAATTCCCCCGAGTACTTCTACCGTATGTATTGATAAACGACTGTAAAATATAAGCATAAATATTGCTGGAAGCTGGAATCATCGGAGTTAAAATAATCCTAATTGCAGAAAGTAGCGATGTGTACTGCGAAAAACATGTCGTCTGTCCTATGTTCACAGTAGGGCACTGAGAAGGTATGGACGTATCAAGTGAATCGATTCACTGAATAGCATTGAAATTGTCAATGTATTATCAAGTGAGGTCAAAACGTTATTTTTAAACCTATACTCATCCTGAAATCCACCTCAAAATCAAACCTAAGCAATTCTGATCTGCTTTTTCATTCAGCCGGTTATCGTGGTCAAGCTAGCCAGATGGCAAAAGAATAATGGCACAAGCTAACCAAAAGGATTGAACGTTATAAATTCTCAATTGGAAAATTGATTTTTGGAAAGTAACATCGTGAAAAACATTAGGATTGGGATTCTGGTCACGAGTCAAGATTTTTCTGCCCATTGCCCAAGCAAACCATCAGCAAAATTTATCCGGACAGCGAATCCTTTAATCTATCGTCGGTATATAACCAAGGCCAAGTCTTCCACCTCTTCTATACTATTCGTGTATACATTTTCTTTAGAAGCTCCATAGTTCAAGTCTCATCTATTCCCATAGAATCAAGCTGTTAGAGGTATACATCCATCTCCAGTAGTAGTACATCATTGTATTATTGCATTGTTTGTGTGTGCCTGCCATTTCTTAGAATTTCTAGGTCCAGTCCGCAACACTGCCAATGTGAGCTCCGGAAGCCCGTGAGACTGAGATTGGGGACGTTGAAAGGAGAAAGTAAAATGTGCGGCATGATGCATTGTGTATAGTTCGTTACTACTTGTCAAAATTCCATTCTGCAGTTTCCATCCGTCTGTAGCCTTGATATTGGAGTTGGGAAGCAGCAACAGAAAAAACTAGCAATTCTTTTCGGCAAACCCCTCTCTCCCACCACCAAGCTTTTTCGGCTCTGTAAAATTCCAAGCATCCAATCTAGACATACATACATACATACATACATACATACATACATACATATACACTTGATGCAAGCATACAAATAGAATGATATCACATCAACCAAAGCACATTCGTACTGACGCTCTCCAGTCCAGTCCTCCATCTCATCTTGTGGCAAAGGGAACTGTACAACACGAAGGCTCCTTCATCCTCATTTGGTCATGGGCTACTTACCACATACTTCAGCATCTTTGTACACAATACTTTTTAAGCGCTGTAGACTCCACTTAAATATTACATTGTCCATGTTCTGGAATAATATCGGGGCAGGGAACTTTCCCACACAGAGATGAAAAAGAAGCCGAACGATATATGCATGTAAAAAAGAAACATATCCACGAAACCTAATACGGCCTACAAGGATCATGAATAATAGAAACATTTTAGCGTAGTCCGTATGAGGAAAACAACGTATTTCCATGAAAATTACTGATACTGCATTGTTCAATGCATAAGTTGTTCGGTGGCGTTACAGAGTAGAAAGTCGTAGAGCAGCACCAGCAGTCCTGGTCCATAGTACCCTGTAGTACCTCCTTCCTCTGGTAATAGATTGGCTTGCTGTTTATTATGGTTATGTCCTCATTTTTATTGCCAGAGATGTATTAGATGGGAGTTTCTACCGCATAAATAAAAATTGTATTGTACATACTATTCCTCTAGTATATACCATACTGAGTCCCTATGTAGTCCTAAGCTTTGCACAGACAAAAATGTCAGGATTCAAACGCTTGTATTTGTTTTATAAAAGTCGTCTTCTGTAAAAAAAAAAAAAAAAAAAGGTTACGTATGCCATTTCCACTTTTCCAGGTCAGTTCTATTTTATTGAGGGGTGTGCATATTTTGTAAAATAATCCTCCAGAAACACACATCAATTGAGTCAGAGTACCGAAAGCGGATGGGGATACAGTGGAACACACGCTTGTACTTCTTTTTACGAGTTTTTCCGTTACGAAGTTTTCAAAATATTATCCTACAAGTTGTCCATCCGTAGTTATTACATTCTAAACTAGATTCTCCAGCCTCCTCTAGGCGTATAGCAGGCAACGGACTATAGGTTATAGGAAAGCATACAACTGTGGACTCTCTCAGAATAATATCTTTCATGGCTATTCCTTTGCATTTGTATATTTTGTATGTATATATGCATGGGCTAAGATGTTATGTTTGTAAGGGAAAGACTAAACTCATCAGATGAGAACAAGTTAAAATGACAGTTGTGTAGACTCTGTAGCCAGAGAGTTGGAACAGGTTTAGGTTCTCCTCTCCGTCGTCTTAGAATGCAGGGAAACTCCTCCAGTAGCTTCATCTACCCTCAAACTTTCTTTCCACTTTATTTGTACTTCTTGTCTCCACACTTGTCTACCCGACTTTCCAGCAGCAGCCCTGGGAATAATACATGTATTCAAGTTTACCATGAGTTTTATAAGCTGACTCTTCAACGTCCTACCTAGTTCAGCTAGTACATACTACTACTCTTCCATGATATGCATGTACAAGATATAACTGGAGAAAAGAGTCAAAACTGTAGCTAAAAGAAGTGAAAGCTATGCGAGAGAGAAGCCTACTTGTTCCCTACCGTTGGTGATGGTGGTGGTGGATGTATCTGCTGCTGCATGATGTAATAGATGTTCAGGATCATATAATATCTCTTCTACACCCTTCTGCCTACAAGTCCTCCCTATTCTGTCCTCCTCTTGTTGAAATCCAACTATAATACTTGAGTGGGTATGGCAGGAGGACTAAGATTTTGATTTGAATTTCATTTGAAGATTCCAGCTGTCTGACAGCCCTAAGATTAGGTAGAACAGAGAAAGAGAGACGAAGAGGAAACAGTGGAGAAAGAAAAAGGGAGAGAAAGTAAAAGCTGCTCCACCGTGGAGAAGGAGATTGGGTCAGATCAGACAGATAGACTTTGATGTACTCAGTGCATCCAACACTATACAAAGCAAATTGTTGGTTACGGCTCAACCCTTGAAATAAATGTCCACCCGTTCGAATACCAATGCTTCATAAATTTTTTTCTGTCCGAAGAGAGAGAGAGAGAGAGACAGACAGAGGGGACTTGGAATTGAAAAACTGTACGAGTAGAAAATACTTGAGCAGGAAGTCAGAGGGAATTCAGCACGGGCAAGTTGACACACACACACATAAATACACACATTCCTTCCCCAACATCTCATAATCTGGTTCTAGGGAAGTCGAGATGAAATCAGGTGACAGGTTGTTGGTTTTCTTCTTTCATCTACCCTGCTGGGATATCCCATCCGGATCGCTTCTGTTTATGAAACAAAATATCCAAGGAGGGCAAAGACAATTACAGGACCTAAGACAAGTTTGCAAGTCGTTCAACTTATCTACTTGTCACTCTAATCTCGGCTTGTGAGAACCTCTCAAAGTGACCATGGCTACATAAATACTCTGATCATATCATTATGCCTCATTCATTACGAGCTAAACTGATATCATCTTCCTATACCTCTTTTTGACACGGACGCGAGACTCTGTTGTCAGTCAAGAGGGACTATCTTTTAAATTGTTCCCAGGTTTCCTTTCGGAATTGGTAGCCATGTAAGTAGGCACAGAAAAAATTGCCGACAAATGCTGCATTGAGCTGCGTTTCGGGCTAACGTTTTGCCTGTACAGGCTATTACAATTATTTATGCAAGACTGGGCTAAATTAAATGTTTCCAAGAATAATGAATTCAGATGTATCTGTGAGTAATTAAACTAACGGATTTTAAGGCACTGTTTTTCACTACCATACAAGAACTCAGGAAATGTAGTAACCTAACCTAATCCCAGTTCAGTCTTAATGGATTTGCATAGAAATCGTTTCCAGCTTCTGTCCGTGAACATCAGCAGCCAGCAACCACGGTGTCAGTAACCTTGAAACAGTTACCTGGATTAACAGGGAGTCTTGGTTATCAGACGCCTGGAAAAGCCTTCAACAAGGCCGACGACGCTTCTTGTCATTTGTACCACGGAATGAAGGGAATGTGGTTCTTGAAGATGGTTTTTAAATGCTAATTTGTAGGGTAGATACCTATGTAACTAAATATTAAGTTCCAGTTCCAAATCTACAGACTTTAAGCTGTATTCGCTATATGACTGTATGGCGACTGTAGTTGTAGCTTAAATCGAAGTCAGGATGTTCATTTCATTGGCAAGATTTGGCAAATGAAAGGAGCTACTTGTCCACCAAACCAACTTTCCTTCAAATGTTTCATTCAAAATTACGCCTTCACTGTCCCATCCGTCTTGCACAGTTGTTGGGTTTTAATCATTTGTTTCAACAAATGCTGCCAGACGTTCTTCTTCAAGAGGAAGAATATTCAAAATAAGAGGATAAAGAATTCTTTTGAAGTTGTCCTTCAGCAGAAATAATACTTTTTGTAAGACTTTCTCCGGATTAGATGTCATTGTGACAATGTAATAGACTTAAGGACATGAACATTCTGTCCTCCAATTCTATACTCCTTCATTCAACTTCTAAGCTGCAGAATTCAACTTGAGAATATATTATTCTCTGATACGGAGCAGAATTATTACTAAGAACCTACTTCCTTGGCTCAACTAAGAACAAAAACACACTCACCAACTGTAGCTGTTCATCCTTCTAACATTTCTGAGCAGAAGGATATGATACAGAATAAATAAAGTTTGTCAACATTGTGGGTAGTCGAAAATGTAAAGATTAAGAACGAAATACATCTTCAACTTTGTTTGTGGGACCTGTTCCTACCCAGTTAACATTTGTAAATATTTGCTCTCCTTTTCCAACAGGCTTCCCTTGAAGCCTTCTCTGATTTCTTGGACTGCTGGCTTATTTCATCGATATTAAAACTTAATTGTACAATCAGAATTTTTCTAAAAATACCTACGTTGTATTTGTACGTATTTCAACGGGTTGACCTTTGCTGTCAGTTCTGATAATGAACACGCTTGCCAAACAGGACAGTATGAGATTTAGGTTGTAAAAGGGGGATACCTAATTTCCCCTGATCGAGTGGAGAGTCTTAGCATTTTCTATTTAACGTTTTAAAATGCAAACCTTTCAAAGATCTACAGGACGGACGGACGTCTGTAGTTCGAAATATATTGCTGCTGAGGTAGCACCACATCTCTGCAATTCTGCAATACTGTTAGAAAATCAGTAATCTATTCTCTTAATTCAGTACATTTTAAGTTTAGTAGTATTTAACAAAGACGTTTGAAGTGGATTTCTCTTGTGACTTATTACACGGAGATGCAAATACGAGTACGCTTCTACCTCCTCCAGAGTGGGTTATGTTAGGCTTAGATTTTGAGTCAAAGGACTATTGAATGGGTACTACAGGACAACCACGAGTCCTTAAATCGGTCTACATAGAGTTAAGTACTTCCTTACTTCATTAAGCCCTGTAACTTTGAGCCTACATGAATGATAAGAATAGAGACCCTTAATTTCAATGAGTGTAGTCCAATTAGCAGTCTGATTACGTGACCAAGCTGTAATGGTTTGCCATTGCCATTAGTTGCCATACTTGCTTCGTATTTACAAGATTCGTACGTAGAATTACACTCTGAAAATTGTGTGCAAAACTAAGAAGTACAAGAAGCTAATGTAGGTATAGAGTAAAACATCATAGCTATCTAACTAATGTATTATTAGACGATTAATATAAAGACGGTTCAAAAGTTAGATAGCTTGGACGAAAAAAACTCGTGGAATAATGAGATTATGAAGGTGTGACTCGGATTACTTACCACTTGTAAATTAAGATATCAATCTCGGTCGGCTTTTCTCCTTTTTTTGGAGGAAATGTTATAGAGGGTGCGAGTATAATTTGACATTTGGAGAACGAATGTTATCATAATGCTGTTGGTAATCCTTTATAATGGTCATGTGGACAAGTTATGCATGCAAAGAGAGTGATAGGGGCTAGGAAGAGCGTGAACATTTTTGAAGCAGAGAGCTGAAAGGACTTTGAGTCCATTGCAAAAGCTTTAGGAAGTTCAAACTGACGGACCAGTTTTTTTTTCAAAAGGAGGAAGGATGAGCCCTCCTCCTCTAGCTCATGAAAAATAGAAGCTCCTGGGAAATCCCCTACTGAATCCATTTTTTCAGCAACTGGAATGAAATCTTAGTTGAATTGAATGGAGAAAGCCATGTAGGCTGGATTAGCTCATGAACGACTGCCGACTGCACCAAAATAAAATGAATGTGTTGTCTTGAATCCGAGTTTAAAAATAAGGACAGGAGTCAAAGTTCCTACAATCCTACCGTCTTATCCCCTATCGTCCCCCTTGATACAATTTTCTGCGAATATTTATACGCATCTAACTTACTTATATCCAGAAACAAACAAGGAAAGGGGAGGGGTATTTCTTTTAGGTACATAAAACCCATGGCAGGACTCTCTGTAAAATAAAGCTTCTTGGAGAAATCCACAACAAGAAGGGGGAGAGAAATGAGACCATTAATCTCTGTCTTGGTGTGGGTCATTCATGCTGGGATGAATAGACAAGATATATCATCTATCTTTTTATATAAGTGGATATATACATATATATAAATATATACATATACCAAATGTATGTATGGATTTAAATATGCGTATGACCTCCAGTCTAGGTCCTCAGAAGGTTCGGATGGAATTGTTGACCAAAGGGATGGTGGGTAGTAGGAAATTGAAGAAGTCAGTAAAAGGGATGGACAAAAGGACCAATTATGAATGCTCTGGGTATGTACGGGGACATGATGAAGGGAAAATATGATATGCGAACTTGTTTTTTTTTCTTCATAAGTCCCTTGGAAAGTTGGAAGGGGTGTGGAGGGAAGTGTGTGGTTTGTATGTGTTTGATTTGAAAGAAGAAAGTGAAGTAGGAGATGATGAGAGGACATTCTTTCATGTGAAATAGTCACGAAGAGGAAATCTATCATAGGGAGACTGCACGCTAGGCTACGGGTTGATTGTAAAACCCACAAGACGCAACCCAAAGTGATCTCATGGTGTGCCTTGTTGGAAAGAAATAGTCGTGATCAGAATGCAAGATTGGAATGAAAGCCACGGGCAAGAAAAACTCAAGCATCTTTTTCAAACTTCTCTGCATTGGATATGTTGGATATTGATGGTGTTAGAAGTTGGGGGAGATGGTATACACAAGTACGAACACTTCCTAAACTAAACTGACAACAGATAGTCACCAGCACAAGCAGAATCCATACTTTCCCCTATAATACAGCCGAAGCTAACTGTGACCCTTTGTATAGAAAATCTCGTATGTAGGATAAGGCTGATTCGTATTGAAATCCTGTAGGTACCTTAGTATCTAGATTTTGAAACGCAATGTCTTAGTAAATGGAAATCCTCACGTCCGCGTCCTCCTTTGTCCACTCTACGTAAGGGATGAATAAATGAAATGGGTAAAAAATGTCGGTGGCAATTTGTACGGAGGAAATGAGTGGAGTTTGTATGGAGGAGTCATGAAGTGACATATTTTATATTAGCAACGTGATCGGTTAGTTAGTTGGAGATTCAGTGGGGGGTTCAAGTCATGCCTTGTGCTTCCCATCTCTCTTTTCATTTCATTTCTCATGAAGGCTTCCTCATCATCATTATACAGCCGTTAGACGTCGCAATCTCCCGTCAACCCCTTCAATAGAGCCATAGCCCGCTTTCGGAGGACGCCGCTTAGACTTGCGATATGCCGATGTCTGATGTCGTTCCCAACTGTCTACTCCTGACTTCTCTATCATTTCCCTCGTGTGATAAAGTTGTAATTCCTTTAGATCCGAAGTCCAACTAAAGAATCTCCACGATTGGCTCTTAAGCTGTGAGTTCGGCTGCTCCTCCTGATGCTCCTGCTGCTACTTGGGTGATAAATGTCTTCCATGCAAAGTACCCTATTGACCTAGTTGGGCAAATTCTCCTTCTGAATTTAGATACGGTAATATTTTACCTCTGCACTTCTTATTACACCTGTTAACGATCTTCTGACACTTTTTCATTTTTTTCCCCTTGGAAAGTTACCGGGAGGGGAGTAAGACTTTCTTTCTCGCTTTGGTCTGGATTAAAATATCCGTGACTTTTCTTGTGTCCTTCGAAGGAAAAGTTTTTATTAGTTCATCTTGTCTTCCTCGCAATACTAAAGTAATGACATAAGGATGAGGGAAAAAGCTAAAATTGTTACACAAGGACAGAATATAATACTCAGTGAATCTCGGACACTGGTAGCTTCGAAGAAGCTTCGGCACTTGGAGTTTTGAAATGAGTTGGTGAAACAAACTTTGCGAAACATGATGTGCCTGTCATTTTATCCTGGGATTTCTTCCCAGAAAACTTGTGTCGACTGGTGGGAGAACATGACGATATCTTGATGGTGATGATGATGATGATGGTAAAACCTATACCTTGTACACTTTTTCCCACTATCAAACATTACTTGTCACGTAAACCCGAACGAAAAGTGGAAAAAAATCTCCACTTCTAGCCTCCTGTAATCTTAATTCGGTCTGCAATCGCTGTCTCATATTTTTAAAGATTCAGAAGAAATAGACATAACATCCAACACAACTTGACTTCCTCAGATTTAAACATCCCAGAAGCTGTGAATACGATACAGCTCAGGTATGACATGTAATGCAAATTCGTCAAAATGTGTCTACTCAAAGTATTTTTCTCTATTTTCCGTGGCCTTGATCTGGTTTTTGTCCTAAAATAGCCTCCATACAAAAGTATTTCATAACCTGTAGTCAGTATCAGCTTTAATTTTATAGATTTGAAGATTTCCTTTTCCCGTTTCATTCGTCGATTGTGCGATTCCTTACTCCCGTGGAGAACATTGTTTCATTATTTTTTCATACCGTATCTTTCATATCTAATGATGACACACCTTTCGGCTTTCGGAAATAAGTCCATAAATTGTTCTTCTACTCTGTAAACAAAAAAACACGGTGTCACTGATAACCCTTCATAAATAAGGAAATGACGGTAAAACAAGTGTATCAAAGAGGAGAATGGAAGCTGAATATGTCTCTGGAGAGTAATCCATTTCCGTTTATTGTTTTCGTATCCCTTTCATCTCCTTCTTGATATGTGAGCTCCCGTTTTTCTTCTTTTTAACTCCTCCACTGTGAACAAACATTCTAAACATTACTCAGCTTTTGTGCCCAACTTCTGGAAAATATCGATTGTTATGTCTCATTAACGGCTCGTTTTTCATCCGAAAAACGTCATGAAGGAGGAAATCGATGAAATGAAAATTCTAAAAAAGATTTCATACTTTCACCGAACTGTGAATTCGCCCTACCAAGTCAAAGTATGTGAGTCTTGAAACCTTGGAACTTTTCCTCCGTGGAAGTTTCCTTCTCCTATACGAGGAGGAGGATATAGATTTCAGACTCCATATGTAACCAGCCAGAATATATGGAAAGACAGGAAGTCGGTGATGGTAGTAATTCCAATATGCGTTTCATCAATTTTTCAAATCCATTCATGTTCCTCTACAGCATCTACTACTTCAGTCTTGAGTTACTTGAGCATAAAGTCGGCTGAAATATCCTGGAAATCACCCCAAACTTATTCAGCCTACCTCCACCCAAGTATATCTGGATAATGTAGAGCCGAGCAATAGTGTTACTAGTTGTAGAGCTTTAGTTGCACCTAGTCGACTAAGTCAGGTTTGGTTACAGATTCGTGATCACTTTGTAGTGAGAGAACACACTCCATGGCTAAACTCATACCGACTTTCACCTTCCACTAATCTTCCATCACTAGCTTTTCCGAGAGGCTTTTTTGTTTTAAAATTGCTTTCACCTCCAGCCATTTGCACAACCCACATCTGCATCCGCCTTCTTGGTGAAGTAATATTGTGCTCTGGTGCTTAGCGTATGGTTGGGCTGAACAGGGTGAACTTCAAATCATAATTTCCCTTTTTCTAGTACCCTTCGGACATGAATATTCCTTTCTTGTATGCATGACTTATTTTTGGAGTAAGAAACTGCTCTGATCCTCCTCAATCCGTTTGCTAGTCTAGAGACATGGTCCTCCGATTGCATAAATTTTAATATTAGGTACGTTTGTCGATATGAATCGGTTCTGCTGAAGCTCGCTTGTTATTTATACTATGTTGGCCTATGGGTGTCAGAATTCTTTTTGTAGAAGCAGTCAGGATGAAGTGACTTATTCATAGTAAAAGTGGGGAAACTTTTCAATGCTCTAGAGTCCTCTGTTTTTATCAAGGTTGTCATATCTTTAAGAGCCAATTTGTTTTAAGAGACAAGAGTTTATGGATCACCTTAGGCCTATAGTTCCTGTCTTTCTCACCTTGTGATCCTTGGGATGCATATGTACTTATATATTTATATACAATTTGGGAATAAACTACTATCTAATCGTGTTGGTATTTGTGTTAGGGATGTTTAAATTGCGATCCAAAGAAGAATCTAATGCCAGGATTTCCGGAATGCCTATAGGCTTATAGGATGCATGCAGGAGTCAGTTCACAGTAGAGAGGATCAATCAGCGGATTACCATTCTCTTGCCATAAATCAAACCCGCATATAACAACCCTGGAGGATAAGTATCTACGAAAGGGTTCCCAAAATTTCTCACTTATATAATATGAGAGTTTATTACAGAAAGTATGCCGTTTTATATTTCTTGGAAAATTACTCGGATTGGAACTTAGATTCCAAAGCAGAGAGAAGAACATCCGGGGGAACGAAATATCCGAAGAAGGCGTGTTGGGCATGAAATTGCATGAAATGAAATAACGGAATGAACCGATGAAATCCAATGAAATGAAATGGAGCAGCTTTCAAGATATAAATTTATGGGAGTAATAAGAATAGATGAATCCACGGGCTACATATATATTATCCACCAAGTCATATATACCAAATCCCTGACTGTGGGAAATGGCAAATGTTCCCTGCCTGCCGGACTCCACGTTCAACCTTCAACATTAAAGAGAAAGCTGAGACTAAACGAGCATTTACGGAAAGTCCTTCCTCGTCCTTAAATTCCGCTAGTTGTGGCCACGTCCCTTATGCTCTGCATCCATATCCAACCCCTTCGTCTCCTTTATGGATATATACCACCACCGTAGAATACATGCCCTGCCGTAAAATGTATGTGACCACGTTTCATTCAGACCTTCTTCAGAGGGACATTTACTACAAGAGCATATTGACGGTACTATTTTATGTCCCTAACTCATTCATGATAGCTTCCAAATGACCAAGTGTACATGGAAAATTTGATGCCGTCAGAAGTAAAGCAGTCTCGTAGAGTCCGTTTGAGTTTTCATAATATGCATAACTTCATTTTCACTTCATCATATATATGCCCAACGACAAACCGTACGAATATTGTACATAGTGTTATTAGTACATAGATCTAGACATTATCAACAACGTATTAATATATTTTAACATATCATCTACAGAATATAGTCCAGGAGGAGTATCTGACGTTCATCCTTCATCTTAGTAATATATATTTATTTACGAATAGAATTTCATTACAGAGTACAGAAGCAATCAAACAAGTTCTTAAAGTACTTTATTTAGGTATTACATATTAGGTTGGTTATCCGTTTACCCTCACCCTGTTCTATGTTCTACAACCGGCTCAACTCAACTGAAGAAGATTCTCAGAGGAGGCTATGAAGACTTTGCCGATTTCAATCGTCATACTCACTCGGCATGCAGAGTCAGCAGAAATTCATCCATTTGTTTTTTTTTCTTCATTAACTTTCTCCTCCCCAGATAGAAAAGGAGATCCTGATGATCGTATTTCACTCTCGACACACATTTCATTAACTAGTTTACTTTTTTTTGTACATTTACTCGAAATACATCCAGAGTACAGAGGATGTCTGCTTGGTAGAATGTAAGTGTCTATATGCAGGCGTATTTTAGGAATAAGAGCTGCATTTACAATAAATTATTTTCTGGACGAAGATACATTTCACTGTCTCCAATAATAACATGGAGTTTGGCAACAAAACGCAAGTTGTAATTCTAGGCCCATGACGTACATAGTATATTACATTTAGTATTGTATTTCTGTACACTTTCCTATTCTGTATATTTAGGTCGCAATTCATATATAGGCGACTACATGCACTTCCTATATAGTAAGTTTGCAGCTTAGAAGTACACATTTCTTAGATCACATAAAATTAAATGCTCTACTTTATCGACAAGTAATTTAGAGCCTTTTAGACTTGAACTCCTTTTATTGAGAATGGTAACAGGTGAGGAAATGGAGGACGCTGGAGGTTCAGCGCCAAAGAATAAATAAATTGATCATCTCCCCGGCTTGAGAGTAGAAAAGAAGCCGGTCGTCATTTGGGAAGGAATCACATTTACAGATAGTTTGTGAGCTTACTGACTATGTACATGGTAAGTACATAATTTAATACTAACATGGACACGGACATGAACATAAACATACGAGGTTATAATATATTCTATACTTGAGGACTCTTGGATTTGGTATATTTGTAATATAATTCCGTGAAAAGTTCTCAACGCAGCTGAGAATGAGACTCCACTACTTTCTAGATATAAGTTTCCATTTCACAATAGGTCAATTTATTCATTCAAAGAAGTCGATTTAAATAAGTTTGTTTTCCCGTCAAGTTGGACTTGTCTTGGTAGTTCATTCTCGGAATGAAAACAGAAACTTGAGCCAAGGGGAAATCCTAAACTTGCTGATATTCCTTTGGGAAATACACAAAACATGTTCATGAAATCTCCTCCACGCTGAATACCTTATACATTCATATATCAGATTATACGTAGTAATGCCTTTCCGCTGTATTTCTGCCCTTTATTAGACTTGGAATTGTCATGTCTTTGTGTAACAGCCAGGCAGCACACGCGAATGTAGCACAACTTTTACATCGGGTTACACCTATTGTTACAATTACTATCGTGTTTCATTTTTTTCACCGGCTGAGATTTTATCATCTGTTTTTTTTGTTAAAAGAACCGTAACTTTCGATGACGAGTTGATAGATAGTCTTCTCTACAGCACACTGTTTAATTGAAGCACCATGAAACGAATAAAAATGAATTCCATATAATAGTTATCAAGAAAATCCACATTTCTTCAAAAAGCTTTTGGAGATTTCGTCTACAGACTTCGAATACAATGTACGCGACGTGATGTGGCCAAAGTTAAGTCTTCAAAATGGGTTAGTCTGTACTCGGAATACTTTGTCACTCGACACTTGTCATGAATTAATTGCTTCTTGATACTTCATCCTTTGTAGACTTTATATAATGCAAATGATGTGTTGCTGTTGTCGGTGGTGATGATGTGAGGACGCTTATCCCTCGTCGGAGTGATGTGCTATGGGGTATTAATTTTCATTTCGTACACTAAATGTGTGTCAGGTAATGTACTGTATAAAAATTCTTAGTCATTCAATGTTCACCTAACCAGATTTATAAAACACCCCCACATCCATAAAGGATTTTAATTTTAATAAGTTTTCAAAGGAAAGGAAAGGGCGGCTCGGCTTAGTTTTATAAAGTAAAATCAAGAGACGATATGGCTCAGGCTCAGAGCATTTTCTAAGATGGTTTTCCACTAGAAATTTTCGTATAAATAGTTTATGGTATGGAACGGAAGATGAAGACGTCTTGGGGCATACTTAACTCCGATCCACTCATCGCCAGAGCATCCATCCAGATTCCAGACAGGCCAATTTAGTAGACGGTAATGTAACAAGCGAAGGTGACAACGGCAATCAAAGAAACAAGGGATGAAATGTGTACAAGTTCTGATGCTTGTCCATGTTGCATGGCAGCGGGTGTCTCACCTGCGGCAATAAATCAAGCACAATCACTGAATCAGTATGAAAAATGTAAAGGATCCGAAAACGAGGTAACCACAGCGGGGAAGTAAATAATAAGGAAGATGGGTGTGTCATAAATTGGTTCACAGGATGAAATGATGCGGGACGGGGAGTGTAGTTGAGGAGAATGTGAATGTACAAGATCTTGGATACTTGGAGACGAATAACGAAATAACAAGCTGCAAATTCAGAAATATTTTTACTTTCACTCTCCGCTCTGAAAGAGTGAAAGTAAGGTTGGTCTCCTAAGGACAGTGTAAAGTTTGTAAAATAACCATCCTTCCATGAAACCTATGGATTCCTGAATTTTAGAATGGAAATGTTTGGGGATAAATAGTTGAAGAATACATGCATACATGATGAAATGTGAGTTCTCCACCTCGATCCAATTTATGTGGTCATGTATAGGTTGATGTTGATGGCTTGTGTAACTTATGTAGTACTTTTGGTCTGGGATCTGTATGCTTGGGGATAGGAGTATCTGGGTGGTGAAGGAGTGGTGTAAGCGGATTTGGTTTTTGGAGGCGAATGAATGAATAAAAGATTACCGTTGAGGATGGAGACATAGACGGTGGCATTACCGAAGCGTCCCATGGAACATGTATACCAACCAGAGTCGTTACGATTAACATTAGCAACGTACAGCTTACTCAGTTTGGAGAGACCGGACTCCTTCCGCACCCAGCTCTTTACACTTAAAGGGAAAACGGGAAATATATATTTTCAGCTGCATATCGTATCAAGATGTCACACCCAAAGTTCTTGGGATATTAGAGGTCAACGATTGAATTGGATGCTCCAGCACCCTGTCGCCCATCTAGATCAACTCCATCTTCTCCATGCCATCATGCACACAGTCCTTATACACTACTTTTATAAGGATACATGACTATCTTTCTCTCTCTCTCTCTCTCTGAAGGCCCTGTATTTATTCACAAACAAATACAGAGGAAAAGCCTCTTTGCCCCTTCACAAATATATTTCCGACTTTCTCCACACAATCTCCACTTACTTCCCTTTCTTCGACGTCTTTGTTGTCCAATTTTTGTCATGAATTTCATCCACTTCCTAACCTCAATTCCCTTTATCACCGTTTCTTTCCCTTCCTTGAATTTGTCCCAAATTTTGCTTGGCTACTTGGTGTCTCCACCCTATGCCACTGGGCTATATCATCATAAGAAGTTAAGCACCTTTCCTAACTATTTCACCCTTCAGAGCACAATACTCAACGATTTCGGCTCATGATTGTCTTTATTTACTTCCCTATTTCTCCTATCTACCTCGATTCCCAGTTTACAAATGCCATTACTATTACGACTCGGTAGTTATTAAGATTCTATCTTTCAGTTTCAATTAACTTCCCTGTCGTAGTAAATTGTTTCCAGAAAAAATCAGGGAACCCTTTACCTGATTCCGCCTCTAAAAGTGTCGTTGTTCAGCAGTCGATTCCCGTGGTACCAGCTTACATGCTGACCACTGTCCATACCAACTGGGCCAATTTGATTTACAATGCAGCGCAGCTCCAGAGTCGACCCTGTTTTGAATATCTTGTCCTTCAATGGCTTTTCTCCGTCATCAACTATATCCACAGTCGGGGCTGGAAATAATAGAACAAGAGAGACTGTTATAATCAGGCACTTAATTTGTTTCCGCATAATTTCCCACTTATACTACATTGCCGAAATTATTTTTTTTAACCATCTCCTTATAATAGAAGCAACGAGGCAGAGTTCAACAAGCGTGATTCTGAGCAACCATGCTGTTTTGCAATTTAATGCAGGAGTAGCAGCTGTGTGATAATTGAAATGGTGATAAAAGTAAAGGTGCAATTACTATCATCACTGGAAGTCGAACTCTCTGCCCCAGAATAGCACTTTCGTATTAATACTTACTCAATAGTGGAGCTTTCAATTTAGTCCGTTTATAGAGCTGGATGTGAACGTTAATTTTTATGGAAAAATTGTGCCCAGTGAAAGTTACTTATGGTACACAGCAGCCCTCACACACTTTTCATACAAGTTCAGTGGGTTGGAAAAAGTATTCATGCATTTACTTAAGCTTCCAGCGTGGTATCTCCTGTGCCATGCTAACTTTTACATGAATTGAATCCTACGGTTTCTGAGCTGGAGTTTTTATAAAACTTAGCAGACTCGCCTACGGGGTTGTGCATTGTGCCTTTCCTGTCTATTGAAATACTTGTTCCAGAAGTCTGGGAGATTTTGTAAAGAAGGTTTTGAAACATAATTTGCACTTCATCCCTGCCTGTGGGGATGGAATGAGCCCTGGAGACATTTTGTAAATTTATAAAATTAAATACCGCTTGTCACATTCCAACAATTTTGGATTATCTATGGACTCGTTTTCAACGGCCTTGTGGGGTTTCCCATTTTTCTCTTCCTTTTTTTGCGAGTCAAGTAACTTTAAATGCATTGAAAGACTAAGAACCCTGAAGAAAGTCTATTCTTTGATTGGTTTTTTGCCTGTGTATTTTTTCAAATGTTCAAACTAAAGTTCACTAACATTGTAGGATAGGGCAGTTTAACATTGCAAGGATAGAGAAGGGGGTGATGATTAAATCGGGAAATATGTGTAAGAATGCTTGTATTGGCAAAGATGGATGTTAGAAGATGATTTTGTCAAGTTTTTCTATTTACAATATAATTTTAACAACTAGGACATTATTACATTAACAGTCTTAAATTTACTCCATGCCGTCCTCTGTTCATGAACATCAAAGCTTTCAGAGTTGAGCAGTTGAAGTTTGTAGGATTATTAAGTCTTTGTTATTATGTAAAAGTAGGGAAGATAAGAACAAAAAAGGAAACAGGCAGTCCGAGTTTATGAACACGTTTGTCCCTAAAACATGAATTTTGAATGCAGAAAGAAAGCGAAAACTCTAAAACTGTGCATATAAAAAAGGGAGACGATGGCTTGAGGTGATGCAAATAAGTTTTTCATTCGGGACAACCGACGAATTCCCCCAGACTTTTATACACCATATATGTTACCATGTCCGCTGAAGTGTGAGGCTGAAGTTATCTATGTATATCCTAGAGACTCTGCATTACCCATATCATCACCAAAACCCCAAGACACTGCTAAACTAAACAAATTTACAACCACTATATGAAGAGAGCAGAGTGGAGCTCAATACAATGAACGGGAAGTAGCCTGTAGGAGGATGTACAACCTCAGAGCGAAACAGTTGATAGGATTTCTAAGGAACTAATACGCGGTGGGCGGAGAAGGATTTCGAATAAATACAAATCCCCAACTCCCCACACAAATAATGAGATGCCGTATAGCAGTATTACATGGGCAGTATGTACGACTTTGCATGCATATAATGGCATGATTAGAAAGTTCAGGTTAATTCCAGAGTGATATCCTAATTAGATTAGATAAGATATAACGTCAGTAAGTATATACTGCAGGAAGGGGAAAAAAGTTCCAAGAACTTTTCCTTTCGTGTGGATCCGATTGGCGAATTTTCATATTACTTTCAAAGAGAAGAATAATATTACAGCCCCTCTCGTCTTCCAAGTTGGCATAATGTTATTGCAAACTTAATCATTAGTTGTCTAGTGTGTAACACAGGTTTAGGGTTTTGGGTTCGAGATGGATGGAAAGTGATGGGCTGCGTCCCTTGGAGATATTCCCTAAGCGCTGTGAGTTACAAATTCCAGGAAGACCACCACCACCACCATTCCGGACTAGACGAGCGAGCGGTGTATAAGGAACCTTTCCTCCTTGTCAAAATGAATGAATAAACTTTCTACAAGACATGCAACTCCTATGGTTTCTATGTGTATACAAGTAGAGGTACAAGTTGAAGAAAAACTCAAGATCCTACTAGATTTGAGACCAAGAACCCAACAAAGTTTGAACTCATGACATGATACCCAATCTCAGAAATGATCTCAAACCTTTGAGAGAGGAGCTATCCTGCAGATACCAAGCAAGCAGAGTCCTTACTGCTGCTTCTTCTTCAGCTAAGCCCACTGAAAAACTAACTAACAGAGCCAGAAAGTAAAAGAAAAGAATCTTATTTACTCTGGGAATATAGGACGTAGAGAAGAAGTTGGCCGGTATGTATGTATCCAGTCATAGGATGATGATATGGAACTGTCATGTTCTATTTTTGGGAAGTTGGCTGGGGGAGAGAAAGTTGAAGGAACCTTTTCGGAACAAACCCAAACTAGTTTGACCATAACTGTATTAAACCCTTTGCTTCTCTAGGATGTCTTGAGTAATAAAGGGCTGCATCTTTAGGTCCCTCTGAAGTATCCGTCCTTCATTGGCATCCTTGTGACTTTGGCTGCTCAGGCAGGACCAAAGTCAGAAGTAGTACTAAAGGAGTCGTCTATTTCACTAATGCGTATTCATTTCATACGCAATATCTTTCTGTTACTGTGAAATAATAGGAAACTTTCCCAGCCGAACGTCTCTGCTTGTAAAAGTCCGACCACTTTCTTTATTGGGGCAATTAGGACTGAATTGCCTCTCTAACTTTAGTGTCACCCTCCCCTCCACCCCATATCTTCCTGACAAATCAAACAGTAAATAAAGCCTCTATTAAAACTTTTTATTATTCTGGACTATAGCTTTGGAATGGGTCCAAAATATGCTTTGATTTTACTCTCACTTCCAGCACTTAATTTATCGGAATATTCTTCCTTCTCTCATCTCCTGTTGTTTTAATGGCACATTTGCTACCAACATCCTCTCCCAGCATCATGCCCCACGGTACGGATGTATAAAATACATGTCGGCCCCATATGCACAGACAAATATTTCAATGACGACAGTCATTACGTCTCCAACTGCACAGCATAACCGCTTTCCCTAAAGACAGACGTTTGACACTTCAAATTTAGATGTGAACGTTTACATATAGGTAACTGTATAGCCGATTCTTAAAGTAGGGATGTGCGTCATCAAATCGATATCTGCCAAAACTGATCAGTACATTTGCAGTTAATGAAAGCATTCTATCCCGTTACATATCTGTAAATGGAAAAAATGGGGACTCATTTTCTAAATTATAAATTCATTTCAGCTACCTAGTAAAATAAAGGTATGCCTTCTTTGAAATTGTAAGTTTATGAGTGTGACGCACGACATAAGTAAGTAGTATATAGATTTATAGATAAGTAGATCCATTCATATCAGATAGTAGCATTGTCAGTAAT
Organism: Desoria olivacea; assembly: GCA_034695115.1. Lineage (NCBI taxonomy): Eukaryota > Metazoa > Arthropoda > Collembola > Entomobryomorpha > Isotomidae > Desoria > Desoria olivacea. The sequence continues at coordinate 36,629 of JAQFZA010000062.1, read as the reverse complement.
TGGCACTGGAGCTTATGATTGCAGCATCTGTATTTCCCCTTTGTAAGGAGAGCTTAAAATGTGTGGGTATCTAGCTGCAGAAAAGCCCTAGAACTCTGAAGCACAAATGAAGCGGAATACAGAAGCAATACAATTCCAATCATTCATTAATTCATTACTGAGAACTCCTAAGTCTTGTCCAAACAGTCGTCACAACCTTTCAACCGATCAGCCTAATGCTCCCGCTTCTCCAAAGACATTGTATAGGAAATTCATTACGAAAGCTCGTATCTGTCATAGACGGGTGAAGAAGTTCTTAAGAGTGAAAAGATGTTGATTGAACTAGGAAATATTATCTGCCGTAATGTTTTGCAAGTGTTCCACCGGGGCTTCTGACAAGATGTGATTAATGGTCTCCGTCTGTTGTTTCCTTAACACGAGAGCAGTGAGACGTCTCTCGCATTTCTCACCCAAATTTTTCCAGCGAATGAAAATAAAGTATAAGCAGGAGAGAGAGAGAGAGAAGGAAAAGCTGGAACGGCCGACGAACTTCCTTCATCTTTTTGTCAAAGCGACGTCTGAACAATGCAATATACAATACATCCTAGATTGATACTTGTACTAATCTCCCCTTCGGCTTTACAAATACTATATTAAGTCTCTTTTTAAAAGTGCAGAGGAGTAAACGTACAAGGACATTAAAAAACAGTAGGAGGAATTTCATACAATATCATAAGACATGGAACCGTAGGCATTTTGGCTGTCTACTAGTGTAGTGCTGGTAAAAATGCACGAAGTCAAGCTCTCTGGCTCTTCAACTCAATGTACATAGAAGAGTGGAGATTGTCTAGTTTCGGCAGTGGCACTGGTGCGTGGTTGTACAAGTAGCAGCTTTTTTCTCGGATTTAGAAAGCATTACCAGGATTGAATTCGTTTCATAGGATAACAACATCCCTCCTGCTCACACTGTTATGAGATCTTATACAGGAGTAAGGAGGGTGAACTGCTTACAATTGTTTTTCACCAAGATTCATAGGACGTGGAGACGGCTTCTTATCCAATTTCTTATAACTACATTTCCCTAAACATAAAAGATATCCTCCTACGAGTCCTCTATTTCTAGTGTACTTCTCTACGAGGATGTATTCCTCTCTTGGTTCATCCTACGCTCTAGTCTCTTTTCTTGTTGACGGAACAAATAGTACAAATAGGGCTTGGGGAGCTTGGGATATTAGAGCTTTCACTCATGTCGATTGGATCTTTTCTTTGTTGAATAAGCAGGAGAAGAGATTCGGAAGGAAGGGGAACAAATACTGATATTGAATTAGACAATGGAATATTCCTTTCATTTTCTACTTTCTGCTTGTTTACACAAAAATCTCTTTCGTATCATTTAATCTTTGAGAAAATAAAAGATGCGTAAGCAACTCGAGAACAAGCTGACTGAATGAACTCAATTAATCCTATGCTGCCCGACCTCACGAATACATTACAGGCAGTAGGGACTGATGTTACTTCATGGCTTGCTTGAAAACAATCTTAATATTTAGATTCGTCGAATCGAAACAACCTGATTCAACAAGTAAATGAATTTAATTTTTTCTTAATCATCTTGCTTCGCTTTTACTGATATTTCAGTATCAATTAATTGTTCGGTTATAGGTGCCGATCACATAATGTGTGGATGAGTGCTTTTAAAATTCAAGGTTATTTCATTGTTTTGGATTAGAAGTAGATCCATGGAATATGTCTTCTCACCACATGTGTTTGTCCACTAGATAACTAATTTCACCATCAATAAATTAATACTTTTCCCTCCTTATTAGGGAGTGGGGTATGAAATAGTTTAGTCAGATTATACGCAATAAAACGAGAAGAATCCTGTACGGTAGGTTTAATAACCCTTCTTAAACAAAAACATAAATTCAAGCTCTATCCAAGGGCCTAATTGTTCAATAGTCAAGGTCAAATATAACGTTATCGATTTTAAAAGTCTATGTTAGAGCTGACTTCCAGACAATCAAAATAGGAGACAGACTGATTCATTCAAGGAGAATTCAAGTGTTTACAGTGGAAGACAAACTGGTTTCTCATTTATTCCAGTTTAGCACTTAGTTTAGAAGTTGTATTATTAGGTAGTTGCAATAATTATTTCCTGGAATTAGTCGAGAGATACAAACCCCTCATTACTCTTTGTGAACATGAGAGATGAGGGAAAGAAGGGATGATTGCCACTGAGACTGAGAGGATGAAGAGCTCTGCTGACGCGTAAAATTACATTATTAACAGAGAGGATTTTAAATAATGACTACCACGAAGTAACATAAAACTTTAGGCGAATGAGCAGTCTTTTGCAAACTAAGCTCGACTCAAGAACAAAAAGATCATTCTTTTTATACATAAGAAACCTACGTATATATGATCATAGGGACGAGGAAGAACTGTCTTAAGTATATAGATGCTGTAGATGGGATAGGAAAAAAGTGTATGAGGGAATATGTTATAAAATGTTAATAAAATGAAATAAGCCCAACCAGCAGTCCGCCACCACTGCCACCACGTACAGTAATAAAAGGAACAATAAGCAAAAGACGATGCGGTAGGCAAACAAGGTTCTGTCTTCTTCTTTTGAGCAGAATTTCTTGAAACAACAGAGGAAGGATGATTATTATTTTTATTTTTAATTATGTTTTTTATTTAAAATATGTACAAAACTACACTCAGGATGGGTAACCAATGTTATGTGAACAAAAGAATTTCCTTAAAAATCAGATTTAAAATTTCTCCTGCCGTGGATTAACAGATCTTACAATCAGACGACCTAATCTGAATACTAAGACTACCTGCTTTTGAGTCCAAGGCTATTGCTGTCGCCTTGTCTTAAGTTTTGAGAAATCGTGGTTGAAGAGACTGACACTAAGCATAAGTAATTCCGGTCGTGAAATTCCGCTTTCCCTTAGTTGACATTTGCATATTTTTGAGACGTGCTCAGCCATAGTTTTATATTCTGTTCATTACTTTCTACTTCATTCTAGAGTGTGTTTTATTATCAGGAAGGCTCTTATATACTTGTGGATGCTTTTAAATGCACTCCCTCTCCTTACTGATTCCATAGGAAGAGGGTTTTACAACTGGAGTTTGTTTGCAGTTTGTGGTGTACATCCACTAGGTTACAATTGGTTGTGTGTAATAAAATCCGTGGACTTCTTTTCTACTTATGTACCTAAATCTAATTGCCCTCTGGTGTCAACGACTCTCCATGCTGCAATTTAGTAGTCGTTTTTCAATTTCGGGAACGTAATTAGTCCAAATCTGCAGAAGTAACTCGTCTAACCGAGACATTCGCCACGAAGAAGAACCAAGGGGAAAGTAGGCTCCTTAAATGCTAACAACTGTAGCACAGTAGTACAGTAGTTTCGGGTTAATTGTATTCCTTAAGCGAAAGGGATTTTATGCAAAATCTCCAGAACGCATGATGCCTATTTCATCTCTTTAATCTCTCTATGGATTTGGAGTTTTGCATTCCCCATGCTGGAGCAGGGCTTTAAAAAAAAAGATATTATTGCACTTATCTTTAGTCCGTTCGTGCTGATGCAAGTGGTGAAAAGTCTGAAGAGAGGAAAAATTAGGCGGAGGAGATTGTTAGACGGGGGAAATGAACTGGAAATAAACTAAGAGATGTAATAGAGACCCTGAGAGTCAGTTTATTAGCAAAAGTTAAAGAATGTTACTAAAAACCCTCTACGTCTGCATCGAAAAGCTTTGGGATTGACTACTAAAGCAACCCCGTGTGGCCATAATACTCCGTTGTCGGTGGTAACAGGTCTGTAGAATCTGGAGCATCCTTGCCTCAGTTGATGGAGTTGCATTAGATGCAAATGGAGGAAGTGAGAGAGTGGGTTACTCATTAGGATGCTAGAGGAGTAGGTTGACAAGCGGAAACTGGTGGATGAGCAATGAAAGTACAAGTGACTGAGTGGAGGTGCTACAGCCTGCTTTCACCTACCGCCAACCACCAACCACTAGCACTTCCAACAATGCCAACCGTGACATATAGGCTCCCATCAGTTCCCTTCGCACTTCCTCTTCTATCCAACAATCCATATAGGTACTCAGTTCTTATGAAGAACATTAGATTTAGTGCGAGAAAGAGACAATAAGAAGAGGATCTTTGGATATAGAGAAAGCAATAAGATAAAGTGGAGTTGGCGAATATGCATTTACTACTTTATTCACTAAAAGCCTCCGTACAACATATTGTCATCCTCCCTCGTTCAAGAGAGGAGATTCCATCCGCATACATAGTCCACGCAATAGTAAGTACGTAGTTCCGGCCCCAAAGAACCCCTCGGTACTCGAGGATTTTAGAATCTTGTTGATGGAAGGAAGTGTTGGATTGTATTGTAATAGATGAAAGTGCAATATTTGACGTTAAGAAGGGACGTAAAAATTGGTTTGAACTGACTTAAGAAAGCACAATCTAAATTTAGGGGCTGGAGTTGGAGTCTCTCTATCGTTCCTAGGAAAAAGTGTAGTTGATGAAAAAGAACAATCTCTTCATACAGAGACTAAGATACGGCTTTTAAGGGATACAATGGCATATACAGAATCCTCCAGCTTTTCAGAATTATTTCCTGTAAATGGGGAAGACACATGAACAAGAAAATACGTCAGAGGATGGAATGAGAGGAAAAAGATAAATGAAATGAAATATAAATCGTCTCATTCCTTCTCCGCTCAGCATCCAGGGGAATCCAATCCACTGACATTTTGTAGTTGTTGTTGTCCTCCTATTTCACTTCCATTCAAAGGGAATCCAACCGTGGTGGAAGAAGAAGAAGAAAAAAAAACTGTATTTGTATTTGATAGTTCATCTTCTCAGATTCATGGTTGGTGGAAACATTGAAAAACGGCCTTGTCAGATAGAAGTGATGCATGTAAGACTTTGAGAGGGAATATAGTGATGCGTGATGGTGGCTTGTTTGTGGTGGTTGGTAGTGGTGGGTGGATTGTGGTAGTCAATAGTCAGTCAGTAATCCTACTCCAACTTTCTCCACATTCACAAAACCAAATGTATCTGGTGAGTGACAAAAGGAACTGATGAGGATGGAGTTTTATTCAGCTAGAGACGTGTGACTACTAACTTGTCTATTTAAACAATCCATACACTCCCTGTGTGTATAAATTTAAAGTAACTTAATGATTTGCAAAGGCAAAACAAGAAATTACAAAGAAAGTGACCACCGCAAAAAATGTATTGATGGATAATTAAATGGCAAAAGATGTTCACAGCTTAAACGTACAGCGGCAAACTGATTTCAGAACAAGCCGGACGATATCCAAAGACATTCCAGCATATGTTTCCTTGTTTTAAACAGATTTGTCATAAACGAGGAAATGATGAATCTTCTTCAAGAAGGAAATTTATGGTTAGAAAGTGAGTACATACTTTGATATAGTGATATCTCAAAAAGAAAATATTTAAAAACACAATAAAAAACATCATTCTCCAAAATTTTCTAGGACTGTTTAGATTCCAGTTCTGTTCATAATGTAGAGTTCAGATTTTACACAATAAAAAATATTTTTCATTTACCGAAGAGTACGGAAATTAATTTATCGTAGGATAACAAAAAAAAATGTAGGAAGGAATAAGATACAGAAAGTAAGAACTACAAAAGGGCACCTTAGTGTGAACATTTCCGCATTTCCTCTATTCGTTTTAATCCAACGGAGAGGAGAAAGCACACAAGACTCCCTCAAGGCTTTCCCTTTGACAACCCTTCTTTCCTTTTTGGAATCTTTCCCAAGAATTTTTTCCGGTCGAATATAATCACGACCAAACATCAACATGCCCTGTCTGTATCATATATGATACATACGTGTCTTACTCAGTACATACTACATACCTAGTATTAAAGTTCTCAAACACTGTACGACGAACTATTACAGGCCCATACTCCAGCCAGACTACATGCTTTTTCTTCATAGAACTGGGTGGAATGTAAGTGTAAGAAGGACCAACATCTGTAGACGTAGATGGTAGATGCAACACATATCATAGGGGCTCCGATAAGGAGCCGTGGCAAAACGATACATATAAATTTGTGTACCAGACACACATCCGTGAATGTCTTAAGCTGAATTCCATGCTTTATTTCGGATGGATGACTCCGTACACAAAGAAGGTCTTGGGAGCCCTACAACCCAACACGCATAGGCATTTAAAGATCAAATACTGCCTAATAGCAGTACAAAGGGAAAGAGGGAAGTCAGCCCGGCTGGTAGAGATGGAAGATCTCCTACACTTGAATGGAAGGGCAGAGGGAAATTATATTAAGAGATGTATTTCTTGGACTTGTTTTTCGAAAAAGCTCCCAAGAACCATAATCAGAGTTGCAGAGGATCGGAGGAGGAAATATTACTTTTCCATGCTTATCAGAGAGTCAGAGGATGGGAATGGGAACTGATGTGTCTAACCTAATTGGACCTTGCTAGGAAACGATGAGGAGAGTGTAGGGAAAGTAACATGGAATATTACATTATGATCTGTAACGAATGAGAGGGATGATGATAGAATGAGCGTACTGACTACTAGACTGACCTATTACGTTCAGAGTGTAGTGAAGAATTTTGGTTGGATGGGTTGACATTTGACACTGATAGTTTCCTCCGTCTAAGCGTTGAACACTCGTCAGTCTCAGCTGCCAATCGTTAGGATTTACGAAATGAGGACTCTGACGGGTGTCGGAGCTGTAAGTGGTTTTCCCATATGTAAGTAGCTGAAGGATTCCCTTTTCATCCCGTTTTAACCAAGAGACCTAAATGACACAAGAAAGCATTTATAAAAATATATTACGTAATAATATTACAGACTTTAGTCACTTTAGTGCTCCGGGATGATGGTGTATGATAGGATATAATAGTTTGAACATGAGTGTTGCTCTGTCGCTCTATTTTCACATGTTTTTATACTCTGTGCACTATCAGAGCCTCGGAGTCCCCAATTTCATTAATGACTCTCTAAATTCCCATATTTTCCAAACGGGAGATATTGTATGGCAGTGGAGAAAGGAAGATAAGATTCTTCTTCAGTACACATGCCTAGACAGTAACTAGGAAGTCACCAGGGATTTTTTTTCTTGCCGTTCACCTCAACCTCGTGCTGTAATAAACTAACTCTTCTCCCCTGTCTCCATTCTAGGACCCCTGTTGTATTTTTCCAGCCCGTAGAAAGCCATTAACATCAAATTGCATTTTAAAATTGGACTAAAAATTTGGCCTCTCAAATGATACTGATCTCGAGTAACTTCCTTGTCCTGATGCATTGATGTCACATTCAATGTGCAGTGCTTTTTATTATATTAGTTCATACTAAAGGAAAATATGGCATGGTGTCCTTTTCTCAACCAGCTAACCCATATGACCCCTTTGGTATTTATTGAATGTTTCAAAATCGCTTAATGTGCATATCCTGTTGGCTATTGAGATGTTGACGAAAATGAAACTTAGCTTTCTAAATTGTAATGCCTGATTAAAGAACGGTTTTACATCAAGATGTCATGTTATACAATATTCATATCTTTAATTTCCACATTGTGCATTAATCGCCCATGAACAAGGAAACTGATTCCTTGTTTGGAAAAATGAAATAAATCATCCTATCCCAAGTCTATGATATGAACATCTCTTTGTTGCTTCTGGCCATGACGGTTTCATAGTTTAGTATCGTTTTCCAATAATCAAAGTATGAACAATAGGCTAGAGGTTATTATCTATACAATCTAGGATCCCTATTCTTGTTTGCCAATTGTACATCTTCCTATCTATTCCTGTGTACATTCGGATCATAAAGAATCCCTGGAAGTTTGCATTCCCCATAAATGAAAATATAAGAGCAATAAAACAAAGTGGTACGGCCGTGTTATGGCATGTCACTCCGTGTTACTAGATTTACTTGTTTTGGAACTTGTAAATAGGTCTGTCAGCCTCAAACCACCACCACCAGGAACTATAAAGAAATATGTATTGCATCGTATAGTGGAGATGCTCATTCAAGAGCCTTTAGGTACAGCTAGAAGCTAAATTGGTCTCTCGCTTTGTAACCATCATAAAAAATATCCAGGAAATGAAGGAAACATGCCTTGAAGTGGGGACTTTGATTTTAGCATTTGAAACAGGTGCTTTGTAGTTATGAATAGTTTATTCATGTGTAGAGATTTTTGCATTTATTTGCTTATTTGACGCTAGAGTGAAAACGTTAATTAATAGTCATTTCCCCTTGACTGAGAAGAATGAAATTAATTGCAACAATGATGTAGAAATGAGTGGAACGACTTTTTGAAAACAATTGGGAACGAATACAATACCTTCACAAAGTGACAAACTTGTTTTAAGGTTTCCAAATAAAATAAAATATACAAAACTCAATTTCACCGAACCAATTGAAGGCGTCCCTCTTCATAGCTTTATGATTGAAAATAGACATGAAGTCTGGTCTGGAATTTAATACATTGTATGCGTGGTGAAAGTATGAGCTGATCTGAGAACGTATACTAAATTTTAAATTCAACTTGCATCAGAGTCAATTAATTATCGACGAATCGAGGACATTATCGGCGTAATTGAAAAAGTTCGCATATCCAGAACAGGATTTGCTGACGTAGGTACATACCTTGTACTCGCCAAGTTGTTGAACCGGACAACTAAGAAAGACGTCAGTTCCCATTTGTACTGTCAAGTTAGTCGTGACATTGGAGCCCGGATCGAAAAACGGCAGTAACTCTTCCTCGTGCTCTTTTGCAGAATCATCTGAAATTGTGAAAAGAAGTAATATTAGCTCATCTCTCGTACAAATGAGTTGCATGAGATGTGAGACAACCAGGTCCCGGCTGAAGTCACGTCAGGATAAACTTCGGCCAAGACAAGCAAGAATTGGGTACGGCTTCTTCCCAAAAGACCTTACAGCTACTTTTAAAATAATATCTACACGGGGAGCTATATATGTGTAAGTACATAGTGGATAGATATAGAAATTGTAGGATGAAGTAGGAGGTCACAGGACAGGACAGAATAAAAGTAGGTCTAAAAGTCTTCAGAGCCTCGCCACTCTCGCTGTGGCTTACTTCTACTTTCTGCTAAGAGGTTAAGGGAACTTCTGTACAAAGTGAGAGGTCCCACAAGATCCCTCGTTTCGATTTATCCTACCGACTACTCCAGTACATACGAAGGTCCCTGGACTTATAATAATACCTTGCAGCGTCCCCAACTTAAAGAAAGGGATACAGCTAAAGTTTTGCCTGTAGAGATTTGATAAGGATAAAACAAGGAAAGACAAGGGTTTGGCTGGATAGTAGGTTTGGTTAGGATTATAATAATGCCATTCTCATTATAACTTACTAGTTATTTTATGGTGATGGGAATGAGGTAGAAGTGGAAGATAGGGAAGCTACAGTAGAGGCATAAGCACGTCAGCCACAGAAAAGTTACAAGGGGCTGCTGGTTAGTACAGATCTAAAATAAGCCCAGCATTACCCCTTTCCACCCAGCCAGCCTCTTCTTAGTCCCGAAAGAAAGCGAAGGAAAGTCTAGATTGGATGGTGAATCCAGAACCTAGAACGGGTAGTTGTTTGGGTATTCATACTTTAAAGCCGGGTTAGGCAAGGAAATATATAAGTAGGACTCGGGTAGGAGACAGAGTGTGGGGATCAGCGGATGTAAATTGGGCCACATTTGGCATCTTCATCGATGAATCTAAGTTAGCTAAGAGTAAAGTACCAAGTAGGCGTCGGGAGGGAGTAGATGTAGACGAGAGGATGTGGAAAGCGAGATTTTAATTTCCGCCCAAGTCAGATTCTTTAGTGGATGGTAACTGTTCATGTGTAAATTTAGAAATTCAACCAATCCAACCTCCTCCTATTTTTTTCTACTCTCTAAGCAGCAGACCAAGATGCGAAGATAATCAGATACCCACGTCTTTGTCAAGCAGACCTCTACACCTATAGGCACTTTATAAAAAGCCCGTGGCATAATAATAACAATCCAGATCTCTCCTGCAATTCTCCAGCTAAATCCAAACTCCTCTCCCATTGTCTTTGTTTGTCGAGGTTGGTTTGTTTGTAAATTGTAAGTTGGATGGAGGAGGTAGGTAGGGTTGCCCTGTGCTATAGATATTCCCTCCTTGGGCTTCTGGGGCTCCTGATGAATAATTGTTTATGATTAAAAGAATGAGTTTCCTTACTTCCCACGGAGGTAGAACTCGAGGGGAATTGCTACTACATTATAATTATCCTACTACTTTACAGATTACATTTGTAGCCACATCTGCAGGGTAATTATTCGTGTGAGTTTCTGGGAACAGAATGAAACTCAAAGAGTAATTCTAATCTTCCATTACCTACTTTATTCATTATGAATGAGCGATAAGAACAAGTGCGGAAATGAACTAGATGTTCCTCTCTAATAAAACTACGTCTGTAGTAAACTTCTCCTTCTCTGCCCTACTAACCATGAGGTTTAATTTAGTTTCGTCTGTTTAGGAAGCGGGGCTATATATCACGACATACACGTCTAGTATTATGACTTTATATCTAAGGCATACAAAGAGGGGAAAATTAAGTTTCCTCTAATGTGAACGAAGGATAAAAATTTTCTCAAGCTTTAAATCATATTAAGACACGAAGAAAGGCTATCCGTCCTTCCTAAACCCAATTCTGAATTCTCTACGTTTGGCCTGGTTAACTTTCACTATGTACGTACGTACTATCGTAGGACCACCACCATCACCACTGCCACCACCACCACCACCGCCAACCACCACACCAGAGCTCTTTCCATTCATCGCAGCCTCTTCTCTCTCCTTCCCCCTACTTTCTCCTAGTCTCAGGATCCTGGTTTGAAGAAAATATAGGTTGTATTTCTGTTTACAAAGATCCCAACCTCTTAGCGTATGATGTATCTATATGTACCCCAGATCATCCATTGATATGTATGTGGTATAAGGAACTATCACTATGTATTACGGAGAAAAAAACTTATAACCGTTTGCCATGAGAGACCAGCTGAATAAAAAAAATCAACTAGTCATGTCGATATTTGAACTTATGAAGATTATAATTTTAGAAAACAAAGGAAGCTACAATTTTGACTGATTTGCTTCCTAGACAATTTGCAACTAATTCCTTACTTCCCAAACACAGTATGTATAATCTTTCTATACTAAAACACACTACAGCCTTCGTTAGCCACATACTTTCTGTTTGCTAATATGTATTGCAGTTAGGGAGTTCAAACGAACCACGAGAACCAACAACAAACATTCAAAGGTCGACCGTCGACCAAATCCTGGTAATAAACATTTCCTTCAGCCGAACGCTTCTTGTCAGTATGTACATGCGGGTGAGAAGAAGTTTCCCTCTAAAACCTGAACATCTCCTGAAGTTTAACATATTATAGGCATTTACATACTTCCATATGTAGCCCACCCAGTCTTCCTTTTGTATCGCTTCCATGAGAAGAAGTGTAACTTAAAAAGTCAACTCCTGAACTTTTAAATATCTTCCTAACAATCTGGAATCTTGCATAGAATTGAATTCCTAGCCCCCTCGCATATCTTTACAAGTTAACGAACAAGTTTCACACTGCCGTTACTTTCCGATTAAATACACACATTCCTAGCCCATTGGCTTAGAATGGAAAAGTAGATCAAATTCTCGACGTAACTCCCTTAATTTAGACCTGAGTTTACGAAATTCTGCACAAAAAAACACGATTTCAAAACCTACCCTATAAACAACTTTCTCCTTATTCATCCCTACAAGTTTTCCTTAAACTTTGACACCACACGCACACGTACGGCTGGCGACAGTTAAGAGCTTCCCCTCTATTAACTGCAAGAATATAATAAATGACTAATCCTTCTGCTCCAAAATTTCCCAACCTACTTTTCCGGAATGGATCCAAAATAAAGTAAGAGATCAGCCCTTTTTGACATCCTTCGCTGGAAAATATAAATTTCAGCTCAGGATTCAGCTCAGGCATAGCTCTCTGAGGATACAATGCACGCCGTGGAAGGAGAATGTGTTATAAAAGGAAGCTATAAAGATATTATATAAAACCTAGCATAACTAAGTAACCCTCCAACATATAATGTCTCTAACTCTCCAACATTGTGGAATTGAAACTAAGGGAGGAACTATTACTTTGCAATTTAACTCCTCAGAGTTGAAACAATCCAATACTTTAGCTGCTGGAAGTTGGTGATCGTAAAATCATCGGTGAAATACTCCATAGCCCGAGTGAAGCCATAACTTAAGATTATTACAGCATTATATAACCCTTCTGCTTCTTTATTTTACGGAGAGTTTCTTCTCGGGGTCTTCAATCTCCTGTTGGAAACTTCCTACAGCCATACATAGTACGTAGAGGAGTGTGAGTTGTGTGAGTGAAGGCTCTAGATTCACTCAGGATCTCGGAATCCTTCTATATTTAGTAGGTCACTTTTGGCTGGACAATCTCTATAATATTTCCTCTAGTCTTTCCTAGCTATACAATTTCGCTACTATGTACGTACTATTAGACCCTGTGCTCCAGACCACCCTTAATGCATGATGGTGGTTTGGTAGACGGTGGACACACCGGGCTATTTTCCTCCACCATTTTTTTTATTCCGGCCTTCCTTCCCTGTCTGCACTTTCATGTTCCAAGGGAAAGCCTGGCAGAGCAGAAAAGGTGAAAGAGGATAGGAAACAGATTTCTCTCCTAAATAGAGTCCCGAGATTTTCGAGATGGATTTTTGGCATGGATTGGCACATTGGCTTGGGATTATACAAATATATGGCCGAGTGGAGGCATATCATGGAAACATAGTTACCCATGACCATCATGTCAGTAGTATCTGCGTCCAAGTGGGATTACTTTAATACTCTGTGGATCACTCGCGTTGCAGGAGTATGTATGGAATATGTGGATAAGCCGTATCGAATAAAAGGTGGTACTAGGGGCTTCCATTGGCAAAAGTGGTGATAATACACACGTCTCTCCCAGCCATATGGTGACCTCGGCCAATATTTCCCCCGATTAAATAAAACACTCCTTCATAATATGGGACGGGGTGAGAAAGGAGAGGGGAATTTAGTGACCAGTAGAATGATCATACCATTAGTTATCCATCCCATATGCTGTCTTCATAGATATGACACAGGACTGATCGACTTCATATTTCATACATGCTTCTACTCTCCATGCATGCACTTTCTCATCCTTTACGTTCCCTTTCCCAAGGCTATTTTATTTCCTGCAGCCCTCCCCTATTAAGCTTCATATCAAAGACGAGGGGCTAGACATATTTCCACAAAGGCCTTCTTCCTAAACCCAATAGATCTGAGATTGAAGTTGGAGTCATCAGTCAACATTCAACACAAGTCAACTCCATCCAAGGCATTCATAAAGGCTTGCTACTAGCATTCTTCCAACTTTTCTCCCACCACCATCTAAATCCAGCCTCTCCTCAGTCATCTCGTTATACGAACATTGTGAGGCTTGCATGGTCTTTCATTCTAATTTTTCCCTGACGTGACGGGACGGACGCCTGTGTCGTTTTTCACTTTAATTTACGTCCCTTCTCCGTCTGTGAGCAGACTTTAAATAGATCTCCTTTCCCTGAGTACAAATCTCCGTGTCCTCTTTTACTCTTTATCTGTAGTGGTGTCTAGTGGTTCTAAAATTCTTCTTCCTTTCTTAGTCTGTATTACTGACTTTGACACTGGTACATATTTCGTATTTAGTATTTTAGTACTTTTAAGCAACTTGAGGGTAACTTGACTCAAACTGCCCTTTCACCCTGAGAGCCCATGTCCAAAAGTAAGGGACACTTCTTTATGACCATCAGACTGTTTTATGTCTTATTTACCATTTACTACTTGCAGTTTCAAGAAAAAAGTTGAATGGTCTGATTGCAACATACATGCCTAGCTTGACCGTTGTAGTTATAATGGAGAAAAAATAAGAGTATGAGGAGGAGTATGCACGTGGGTGTAAGTAGGTAGGAGAGTAGTTTTTATGAAAGTTGAAGTGTTGAAATATCTCCGTTGTGTAGTGAAGGGAGTGAAGAAATGACTGAGACGAGGTAGAGAGGAGAGGGAAAGGTAGGGAAAGAAATGAATTGGACTTTCGCCGTGATTTCACCTCTGGGTGAAATCTTCCACTTTGCTCCTGTCTTGTCTTCCGCGTCTTGAGACTTCCCAAAAAACAATCTCGGTTTTTGTTCTCCTATTTGTCTACATTGTAGAAAAACTCGTCTGAAATGTTACAACTGTTTTAACTTTACCTCTGTTTGCCATGTTATGAGATATGGAATTGATGCTCCCAACGGAGAGCTTGAAAGGATTGGTTTGCCACCAGAAGGAAAGAGAAACTTCCTTTTCGCTTAGAAGAAACATGATCTGGGGAAAAATTATAGCATTCATCTCGCAACTGACCTCAATAGTTATGAATTTTTCAGCAGGTAGTGGATATGACATTCCTGATGGGTTTTACAGAGACCAGGGGCTACTTTATGTTGCTGGACGGTTGACTAGGTACTTGCAACTCTTAACCTGGAACCTTAGAACCATTATTTCCACCTAGTTTCTGGAAGTATGGGAAGGCTTACCAATTACATATAAAAGTCCAGGGAAACTTACCAGTCTGTAAACGAGCCAAAGGACAGAGTAGAAGGATCCAGAGTAGCGAGGATAAATTGAGACACCGAGTAGTAAACATTGTGATTTGGTATTGATTAGATTTAGCACTCAGAATCCTATATGATATCATAAACGGGGAAACAATATCAATGATTTGATCCTTTTCTACCTAGATTCTGTTTGTACTTGTCAGGAAAGCAATTGAGAGTGAACAAGTAAACAACCTGGGTCACACAAGCACAAAAAACAGCAGCACCACAAATGTTAGCACTAACTAAGCAGTCTTCGAACAGCCAAGTGGCATCGAATATTTCACAGATCCTAAGTAGATTACTTCCAGAGACAAGCACAAAAGCACGTACGTAAAGAAGGTAAGAGAAGAAGAGATGAAGAGTTTCTATTTATTTCCGCGGCCGAGATTGATAAATGATTAGCTTGAGGGACTTCGGATGAGCAGGTCGGAACAAAGTGCTTGTTTCGGTGTATGATACCTCATGACAGGGAAGGAAGCACGGATCAGGAAGATAATTTTTCCTTATTCAATTGCTAACTAGGTTAACAACTGACTGGACTCCGGTGAGGAACTGACTAAAAGAGTAGATGAGAGGACCTGGGAGAAAAACATGGGATTTCATGGGAGATGGGCGCCGTCGCAATTTCGCTGGATGATAACTTTCCCGAAGAGTCAGCAGTTGCTTTGCTCCCTTACACAGGAATAAGTACACAGAAATATACAGATATTTCATGGACTGCACACATACAACTCCCACAGATGAAGAGCTTCAAGGACCAAGACTATCAATAAGAATATGTACGACTTACAAGGGCCACCAACTATCAAAATGATAGTGGATGTGCGTGAAACAATAGGGTTGCTCAGATAGTAATCCCAACTCTGGACGTTCTACTTCACCACCAAACACTAACATCATAAGAGAACGACCATAGCCACTGCCAGCAAGTGAAGTTCAGGAAGTAGTGACATCAACAAGGGGTAGGATAGGAGAGAAAGTCCAATACAAATCAGCCTCAATCTGGACAATGATATTTATCGTTAGACTTTAGACCAGTCGCTTCTTCCGTCCGGAATGTAGCATCGATTGGGGGGTGTAGGTAGATGTACAATTGGAAATTTTGGCAAGCTAAAACCATACCTTTCACTATGATCTTATGCATGTACACATTTTGTAGTGTATCCGTCTTGCAAGACAAAAACAGCTCACATATTTTATTGGGGTTACTTGGACCAGGTGAAAGTTATCTCCATATCCTCAGATATAGCGGAATAATTGTAGAAGGGCAACCAAGGCTAAATTTTAAGTCTCTCCGGAAAAAAATAATTGGTTTCCCCGCACTATGCTGTGATTAAAAAAAACTAATGCGTACTGGAATCTTGGAACCAAATATTGCCAAACCAACCCCCTCCGGTGTTTTACATTACCCAAGTAGGTATTTTTCATTTTCCGACTCCGACTTCTTTCTCCTGTTGTATATGGCGTCTGATTGAAAACAAATAAGTTTTGCCACCATGGACTTTGTCAAAGTGATCGACTTAGTGGAGCATCCCTTATCTGTCCTCTACTAGAAAAATGAGCTTTTCCTCTAGCTCCATCAGCTTGGGATGTTGAAAATAACAATTGTAGCTAAACAAGGACATACCTATAGTTAAGTGTTTGGGATATTCCTATGCCACGAAAGGGATGTCCAGAGGTATGTCCGTTTGTAATGCAACAAAGCCACCAGAGCCACCACGAACGACATCCCATAAACGCTAAACTGTGCATTAAGCAATCGAGAAATAGACTTTTACTGATCTCTTTCCTTCTGTCTTGCCCAAAAACCGATAAATCTCTCTTCCTGTCTGTAAACCAGCTTACTTTCTTTCATTCTATACAATCAATTTCAGCTATAAGTGCTCACTCCTTGAACGGATTACACTGGGCTCAGCTCTTCATGTCCACCCGTACTGGAAGTCAGTATGTATCCGTACGATACACCGCTCTACACAGATAGTGTCTTCATTATTTCCAGAAACAACCTCTTCTTCGGCTCTGTTCTGCCTGTCCGTTGATCCAGTAGTCCTCTCCGCTGCTGTTCCTCCTGTCCTTATGTGTGTCTTGGCCTGGGATAGTTGTACTTCCAATCGTCCATCTAGCTACCCTTCTTCACAGTCAACATTAGATATAATGGGATGATGTAGGAGAAACATAAGAGAGGATAGATGCTGGAGTCTGGAGTCAATGTATGTACTAACTATTTGGTAGTTCCTCGGTATCCGTTCCGAAGTGCAATAAATATCAAAAGCCAAAAAGGATGCAGTAGAGGAACAAGTACCAGGCACCCAAATAAATGAGAAACAAAGAGAAATGCTCGGATTTTTGGACAACTGCCACTTCCCTCGTTTCAAAAACCCCTGAGCCATCCCAGAGAAATTCTTCCATTCTTCAACTTTCTCAGCCTATTTTCTTCTCTTAGGAAAATATTATTTTGTGGAGAATCCTGATTCCAACTCCTGATACACTTCTTCATCCTGGCACTCGTGTCAAGTAAAGGTTTGTGATCAATCATAGATTTATATTATACTGGAGAAGAAGAAGAAGAGGAGCATTATGTAATGCCCGAGACGACCCGCTACAGAAGAAGGGAAGATAAGGTGCAGTTTGTAGCCATACAGCTCCCTATACATGTTCTGCCTCCTCTTCTCCCAGTTCTCCGAATACATTCAACATTCATTCTAATCATAATCGAGATAAGCTCTTTTCATAAAAGTCACGGAAGCCTTCCCTATTTTGCATAAATTGTCTTCCCCTGTCATCCTTACAGTCTGTCACTTTCTGTTCCAAGCAAAGTTAGGACGATGTGGAGCATTCCTAAACCTTTCCAGTTGCTCAAAATTCATTGTCACCTTAGCTTCGCTACCCACCACTGCCACTGCCCGACTTATCTACTTCTCTATTGAAAATGGGAACGAAATCGCATAGAACATAAGAACTATGGACTTCCTACATAGGTATTTTATATAAGGTGTATAAATTATATGCTGTATTCAAGGGTCTCCGCGTGTGATACACGAAATTCTTTGCGAATTTCCTAGACAATCTCAAGCATCAAAGGGTCCCTCATTTACAATCTCCTCTTGATTTCAAAACCACTTTTATCTTCTAGTACAACTTCAGATAGAATAGTTCTGAAGCAGAATCATTACTAAAACAACCTTGCATAGCTCAATACTTATTATTAGTTCCAGCTAAATACAAAGAGGAGTAGTCGAGTTAGACTTTAGGCCCTCAAAAACTAGAAATCATGTCGAAGTAGATTGTAACAATACTCATGTTGCCTGTACTCAAATTACAAGAGTCTAGAGCTTACAGTTCCCAGTATTCCATAGCTGGCTTCAGGACTCTGATGACTTGATTCGGTTCTGTATAGCCTTGTTTGATAAACCTGCCTTTAAAATGTATTTTTGTATCCAAGTAGAGCACATAATAACAAGACAACACAAGACGGAGACAGGGAATCGTGATAAAGGGAATGGTCCCAGAGATTGTCTAATTGTAAGTAAGGGAATTGTTGTACGACGATGTTCCTGTTAAAAAGTGAGGCGGAAGTACAAGGAGAGAAACGGAGTCTTGGGGAAAGTAAGCAAAGAAGTTTAGTTGTGTGAAACGTCGTATGAAATTCTTAACTCAAATACGCACACATCCCATCTCCACTTTCTTCTGCATCCTTCTCACTTAATTTTTTGTGAAATCGGATACACCAACTGCTTCTCAAACTTCTCGTGTCCACACTCCTTTGTCTTGGTTACAAAATAGAGTCAACATCGAGTAAGCGGGATAGCCCAGGGACGGGAATTTCTGTCCGTTTAAGTGGCAAGGGGGTTCGCACATAAATGGTAATTGTAGAATACAAGTATTTCATACGTCGGCGAGTCCCGCTTAACCGATTCTGACTGTATATTACATCCTTGGCTTTGATTATGGTTGAAAAATTGGAGAGGAGATTTACGCTTCTCATAAGCCATTTCTCCTCACTTTCTTTCTTCTTTAAGCTCCTAGCTGGACCAGTTAGCAGTAGCAGTTATCATATTTCGTGTGCTACAGTAGGTTTTTGGGTGCTGGTTTGGGTTTGTGTTCTCCCGTTTTATTCCGTTAAGAAATTGTATATCTGTATTTGTAGTGCCAGCTTAAAGGATGACCCTTCCAGTTCCGTTTAGCTTTAGTGGAAAAAGAGACGGAAATGAAGAGGGGAATAGGGTAGAAAACAGAAACAAGGAACAAGAAGTAAGTAAGTAACGGGGAAAACTAAGTTGAAAAGAACAGTAGAATAACTCAAGAAGAAGTGTTATGTCAAGAAATTGCTTGTTTAATAACTTGAGCAGTAAGAAGAAGTTCCATTTGGGCACGAAGAAGTCAGAAAAGAAGGTATCGGAGATCTTGCTCCCGTTAGTAAAAGGCCATTAGCACCACTGCCTCTGCCTTCTGTATGTTCAAGACTACGCTACCCAATAGGCTATCCTATTATTCTGTCTATATGTATCCAACAAAGGGGAGGATGCATGGTGTGTACTGCTCTGGTGAGTCCGTACTTGCTTTAGGTTGTAGTAAAAGTGAAGAAAGTGCTGACTAGAATCGAAAAACAGGGAGCAGATATCGTTCTGTTCAATATCCAACTCCAACAGACTTGAGAACTGCCCTGTTTGGCTTCCACTTTATTTCTGACAAACTTCCTCATTGACTTACTGACTTGAATTTCTTAAACGCACAATCTGGGCTACGGGTGCTAAACCCAAAGCTAAGACTTACGCCACCAAAGCAAACAAAAAACTACATATAGCGCATAATATACTTTACTACACATACGGTTGAGAAACTTTCCCCAGATCGAAAACCATTTTTCACATTCTGTCATTCAGCTTTAGTGACCCGGTACAGGTAGAAGTCTAACTTCATATTTATGCACCCAAACATATGAAAGGAAGCACAGACTGAGCGTATAAATATTAGAAGGCTAAGACAGCTTGTTTCCAGCTCAGAAATTGCAAATCTGTCATTACCCCAAAGGTACCGGTGTACTCTTACCAGCCCAGCTATTCAACTAATTCATTCAATGAGGTTTTAAGGGCACATCATTGAACGAAATAAAAATGTTGGAAAGTCGGTTTGCAGGAGAGGAGAAAGTAAAATCTTTCGGAGCTCAGGGAAAGTAAGATTATGGACGGTAGGAGGATATTAGATTTTCGGAAGGTGTTTATGCCAGATTATCGTGTTTCTAAACTTTCCTCAGCATCAATACACTGGAAATGTCAGATTTTTTTTCCTTTCTTCTTCTTGTATCATGTTGCTCTTGGTTCTATGTTATACATTGGAATTGCAGAGGCGTCAGGCTGGTCCTATGATGACGAGAATCCAAAGTACTTGAGCCAGGTGCATGTTCCGTGAACCAGAGTGTTGAGCAGGATCATGTATCTCCTTCTATATTCGAGGGACCGCAGAGGAATGCAAACTAGTAGGGAAAGGCGTGAGACACTTGCAAAGTTGTTGTAAGTTGGGAGATGCTCCCATTTTCGTATGGAATCTGGGTGTCTTACCTAATCTTCTGTGCATCTCCTTGGCCAGAGTATCTGAGGACCTACAAGTTTACGGATACGAACACATAACTGTAGTGGAGGAGCTACTACATGTGAAATGATGGCTCGTGATAAGGTGTTGTTAAGAGTAGGAGCCCAACTGCAGCAAACCAAACCCAACTACTAGCTCTAGCTTGCCCTATATCATACACTTTCTCTCTTAAGTAAAGTAACCATAAAGTCTCCAGAAGGGCTGTGGTAGTAGCTTTTTAGTGGCTATTTTCTACAAGGGAAACAGGATAAGAAGATCCTTCTATTCCCTCACAGACTACCAGTAGGATAACATGATGTGACGGAAACTTGTTTGTGTTTAGAATACTTGAAAGAGTCCTGAACAGCAGAATTACAAGAATCCAGGCTCTGGTACTTCTTGAGTACAGGATGAAGGCATGATAGGCTGCTTTAAACAGTCGATCTATCAACGGAGAGAGGAAGGATATTGTGTCGCTAGCCACATTCATGAGGAATGGTCTGAATGTTTGCTCAAGTGAGAAATTCTTGGGTTTCGGTTATTTCCCCACTTGATACAGAGGCAGATTAGGGGGTTGGATAGACAAATTCGATTTACTAATAGATGCACATGCAGAAGATACGTTCTCCAAGGAATCCTACTCCGCTTCTTAAACATTGCAGATTTTGAACCAGTCAGATTTCCAGGGTTGAAGGTTGCATTACATTTCGTGGCCGACGACGCTCTTACAAAGAACGCCAAGGTTCCATCCACTTCCATCGTTTATAGCTTCCGATGCTGAGCTATACTTGAAATTACAATTTCTAAAGAAAAGGTCTCAGCAACTGAAAACCTGAAGAACATTGGTGAATATGGTGATGGTTTAGGTTAAAATGTACTATATTTTGAGTTCTGATATGAAAAGATCTACATGAACACTTCAGTGGACTCGGTGTGGGACCCTCTGCAATAAACAAGAACTGTTTATTACGTATGGACGGACCAGCCAGGACTCTAGACTCAAGATCAACAACAGCTAGCGCTCAATAATACAATAATACGCCTATCATAAACCATTGTCAGAAAGTAATATCATATTTTTGCCCACGTTTTCCCTCCTCACTTTCTCCAAGATATTTATGTCTGGCTGGATGTATTTTGTGTATATTACTCGTCATTTGGAGCTTGAATGCAGTCTTTTTCACATGTTATACAACCGACGGGAGTACATGGTATGCAATATCCTTTTGGTACTTGTAACTGGTTCCTATTGCATTTGGCTCTTGTCCACTGCCAAATATAAGTATGAAGTTGGCCTTCTCTTTTTAATGGTGCTGGAAATTGTCGTCTGTGGAGTTAAAAGAAAGCGAAGAAATGGTTCATGAGGGTGTATCTCCGCATCCTAGCTTTTACTAAAATAATTTCGAGTGAATTGTGAAACAGAAATGTGCCCCTCTATCTCCCTTAAGAATTTTCACATTTTCCACAAATACGGCCATATAAATCCACACATGAGCATATATCTTAAGCATTAGTGATTTTTTCCTTCATCGGAACGGGATAAAGGAAACGGTTTGTGGGAGCAAAAAGCCCCGGAGAAAAAACAATTGGAAGGCCAAGCGTGGAATGGGACCTTTGCCAGTGTGATAAATATAGATCTAGATTGTTTCAAATAATACAGTCATTGTTACAAGTTGGAATGAGACTAAAAAGTAACTCTGTTTCGAGGGCGTCGGAACAACCTTGGTGAATCTCAAAACGGCTGGCCTTTCACCAAAGAGACACTCTGCACTTTTTAGATCAAGTTAGTAGCAATGAGTAACCGATTTTCTGAAAAAAATCCAAGTTTACTTTATTTTATTTAAATTCCAAGAAGCAAATTCCAGTTATTTAAAGTAAAAAACAATGACATGCAATTTTAATTTAGAGTAGAGAAACTGTACAAGAAATGTACACTTCTTTGTAAACTATCTAATAATGCATACATACCATACATAACTTCAGCTTATTGCTCCTGATGATTACTATTTAAATAAGTATTTCAAATTATAGCTATATTAGCTAATCAAGAGGACAGGCAAAGGGTATTTAGTTCCTACCTACCCTTGGGAGTTTCTTAGCTTTGCCAAGAAGAAGTCACCTGTTTAAATATACAGTGCTAAATACATTATAATCTAATTTGTAAAAATTTTAACATTTTAATTCAATCCAACTGATGCGACACTAATAAATTCTTTCGTAGTGTTATAAAGAGAAAAAAACAATTTCGGAACAGACTTCCATGTAAAAATGTGAACGAGTTTAGTTAGTTAGGAATAAAGAAAATAAATACTGTAGGACTTCTCATAACTCCTGAATCCATTTTATTTACTAATTTAAGATCTCAAGTTATTCCCCTTCGGTAAATGAATACATTTTCTATGCACAGCAAACTAGTCATAAACTAACTAAAGGCAGATATTAAAGACATCGACTTCAGCTCCCTTGAAGGTAAGGATTTGTTAGAAATGCCGTAAAATTTGTTTATTTACGTTGACATTAATTTACAAGTTTATTAAAGGAGTTAATATGTCCTTTGGAGTCAGCAGCTTAAAATTAAATACACAAAAGCGCTCATGTAAACATGATATTTACCCAGGAACAAAAATACCATGTTTTCTACGTAATTCCTAACTTAGTAAATATTTGAGTAGTCCGATGCATTATTTGCGCTTTGAAAGAGCAGAAATAATTAATCTTTCTCAGCATTTCTATAGTTAAACCACTCGGAATTCAATATCTTAAAATGTTTAAAGAAGCAGAGTCAGTCAGAAGTCCATAACAGGTTTTTCATATTTGGAGTTCGGAAGGTTGACTTAATATTTCGAGCTTAAATTTCCTTCGTAACTTCTGTAGGGTGCGTCAAGAATGGATTGTATTAAAAAGCAGAAGAGCGACCATACCACACCATGACTCCGCGACGGGTACAAATATCTGTATAATAAATCCTGGTATATTAAAAACAACGGTTTAATATCTGGCCAAGATAGAGCTGGATTAATGCTCGTTCTCCAGCCTAGCAGTTGAAAACAGAGTTCTTTCACGTCATGAATTCTGCACGTATGCCCTTTCTGTAATAAATGGGTGGAAGTACAGAATCATACTTTATATACATACATATATATGTACATATACCTATATGAGTTCTTATGAGTCAGCCGCTCATCTGAGGAAATTAAATAAATGCGGAAGATCCGTCCAAAGAGAGCCGGCGTAATCCAAGAAACTTTTAGCATCCAACATTCAACATCCAAGAAACCTAAGTTTGAGTCAACTATTCAACTGAGGAAAGTTTATGAACAACGACTCACGGAATAGGCTCTGCTTAGTGGCTCATCTACTTTCCTGCCTGTGATATCACTTCATAAACCTCAGGAACTATGGCATTACTCAGTAAAAAGTGTTGTTCTCTCATTTTATAAATTCTCAACATAACAACATCCATAATCGAATGACCCTTGAGCCCTAATGAGAAAAATATTCTGGCTGTGGATAATCCTTTTGTTGTTGAAATTCGGCTTCTGAGCTAAGGCCATCGGAAGTGATTCCTAGAGCTTAACCAATTCATCTCGCTCAAATACACCCGATTCTCGAATTCGTAGCTGTTTATCAAAAACAATTTGAAACTCCACCCTTTTAGTGTCCCGCACTTTATCCATGGTCCTTAGCATAATCCTTAGATTTAAACCAGGAATTTCCTAATCCCTCAATGGCCAGTAGATAAAAAGTTGTGTATTTAAATAGCATGGACATGTTAACGCAGAGTGGAATACATGTGGCTGCTGAAGTTGAGGCTCAATACTTGAACATCTACACGGAATTGACAGCTTGTCAGCATTTCTCGAAATCTGGTGCTGATGGATTGATGATGGCTTTTACGATTTGTTATTTCATTCAAAATAGTCACTCCTAAAGTGCTCTCACCAATGTCCATTTCCTAAATCCGGCGTCTAGTAATAATAAGTGGATTGAGGTTAATGTACATTAATTCTCATTTGACATTTAAAACAGGAAAAAGATTATGAAAAGTTCCATTTAAGTGTATACGCTAATACTGTAACCTTCTTTGATAAACAGTAGCACAAGGACACTATATCTACTTAACATCCTACTTCAAAAGGCAATTAACAAATAATGTAGTTGAAACATCAAGTAATTTCTATTTCAGGCTTGGAGACCTTGGAAAGTCAACAGGATTACGGACATTACGATTACGATTGGGAATTAGAATATATGCGAATACTTTGCGAGTAGCAAAATGCAAACGACTTTGTATACTAATCCAGCAAATATCATTAAAAGTATAAAAAGGTAGAGGATCTGAATACACATTTCCTTCCCTTTAAGCCAACCTATGAATCATTTGAAAGTGTCATGAAGATGAGAAGTATGCAATTGGTAGGCATAAAGGATTATAAGATTTTTCTCCCTTTTGTACGAGGAACATAACTGTGTACAAAGGTGGAACTCTCACACACTTTAATGCACAGGGCCCGGAATGGCAAACGTAATCTCTTTGTCAATAACGGACGGAATTGAATACTGCGAATCCAATGATTGAAAAGCAGTTCCGCTAATGGAAAATCTTTGAAATTGGAGAAATCAATTTGCTTGAATAGTTGAAAATAAAGGTGATGGAACTATAAGAATCCGATGCAATCACGAGAAATGAGGAACTGCGGAATTTGAAATCTTTTGACTCTTTACTTCAAATAAATATCCTTTTGAAGGGAACAATAAATCCTCTCAGGTGAATTTAAAGCGCGTTAAGAAATGTCATTGTGTCGAGGATATTTCAAATTCCAACCGGAAACTTTAAGCCCGCTTTCAAATCGAAGAAGTATGTATGTACATACATATATTACATGCATACCTACCTATCCTACCTTTTGCCAAAATCCTTCTCTTATCGGAAGGTATTAAGGGTTGGACGAGTTAGGGGAAAGTCAGGACGGCAGTATTCAGCTACTCATGATTCCTTTTGGATAGAATAAATCGCCATCACGTTATCACGTAAAAGATTTTTTAGGACTGATGGTGGATGTCCGTCATAACATAACAACATACCTAAAAAATGATGCATACGGAAGTGAATAATGAAATCAATCAGATGTTCATTGGTTCGCAAATGTTGAAAACAGTCTATTTATTTGCTGAGCTGTGGCTATCTTGTTTAAGCTTGAAAACGTCAAACCAACTGTGATCGAAATCGGACTTGGCTCAAAAAGTAATGGATACAGCCAGCGGTAATTACATATAGGTCATTCGTATTTATAATGACATACCTTTCTATTATTAAAGGGATGAGGAATCCATGAATTGATATTTTTCAAAAGATATGAAAATACATAAGACGAATTTCATGATTTGATTTGGATTAGGATTTTCAAATAATTCTGCTCAAAAAATGATTGAGAAAAAAATTGTATTTTCGGGATTTACGAGCACAAAAATTCAGAGTAACCATGCCACATAGGAATCGTACGTACGGCTTCTGGATTTATACTGGATACGGTACGGGATGATATTACTTCATCCATAGAAGAACTTAAGGGTTACTAACGGAGAAGGCAAGGAGTAAGCCATCTCTTTAAATACGAGTTGTTCAATGCAATTTAATCCAATTCAGTTTGATATCTTTCACTCGATATTGTTCTAAGACGTAGCCGAGTAAAATCGACCTTAGAGAGTCCAAGGCATTTTAGTGCGTTCAATGCCTAAAGAACCATAAACATTTTTAGCAACGGTTGGTTAGCTTTATTCTATGTCGTATTTCATCAAGCACTTTCTGACTGCCTAGTCCTTAACCTAAGCCTTGTGCCTCAACAGGATAAATGGAGGACAGGGATCCTTACAGTTCAGTGGTAGCTCTCCGACTAACAGAGAGTATCTAAAGAAGGAACACGTCTCCCGAGGACCTCAAGAAGACTTATTGAAGCTTTGCTGAATACGCGGATGGCTAAGTCTGCAGGCTTGCTGTTTTCTTCTCGTAATGTATCAGAGAAAAATTGTTGAAAAAGGCCGTATGTCCGACCAACTATAACTCATACAATATGTTTCCCTTAGCAAGCATCTGCGGAATTGTGGAATTTCCTCGCTGTTACTTCCACCTCTAGGTTCCCAAAATAGAGACGGAGAGGAGCGTAATAACCACATATTTATTTCATATATATTTCATACTTTACGATATAGGCAGATGACCAAGGACTAGCAAGGATGACAAATTTCCATTTCTATCATCCTCATATTAATTCTGAACTCGGCCCTTCCATAACATTCAAAAACGATACAGAGGCCAAGCTGGAAGAGGGAAAAAGAGACAAATCGACACATGAAATGAAGGAAACCCACTGACCGGAATACATGCACATCTGTATAAATCCACCTATAAAATTCCTCATGTTTGACAGTAAGGAAGTAGAGTATAAGCTTGACAAATAATGAGAGTTCATTTTAACTCCGTATAGCATCCTGGCTGGATCAATTCTGGATTGAGGAAGGCAAATGAATATGTGTAGCTTAGTCCCTTTTGTGGAAAAATGATTTGGGCACGAACACAATCATTTACCATCTAACCATCCATCCAAGCCATCCGGTTTAGTAAGCCGGTCTACGCTATAAGTAAAAGCCCATGGGAAAGCAGACCAACTCATCGAACTCCAATTTAACCTTCTCCTTCCTCCTTCCTCTTTGACTTCTAAAGCTTTCTCTCGTCAACAAATTACACAAGTGTGGGACCTCTAACCAAATGTTGCCTTGTGATGGATACATTTTCATTCCTTCCAGTCTCCATCTCTCATTTCTCTACTTATGCCCACACATGCCCTTGGGTATAACCACGTCCTTCCACTAATGAAAACCGGTATGTATTTGGAAATGAGACGGAAATCAGCAACGGGGTAAATAAATGCGTCTAATTGGTCGCAGAAACCTTAAACAAATATTACTTTCTCTTAGTAAAAAAGAGTCATACTCTACCAACTTTGCTACCCAACGACTGCGATTAATTTGGGGTTTTGCAATTCCCCAAGACAGTAGTCCATCCACCAATTTGCATAGCATTTAGGCAATTGAATCCTACAGTTAATGTTCATTTCTAGATCCGTTCGTCTATTGGTGTTTCTGTATAAGTTCTTGATGATTATAATAACGTGTGGTTACTCAGAATAAATAATGACAATATTTACTTTTTTTTCTTATTTATTTTAAGCTGATAACCTTTGAAGTTAATCAAGTTAGGAGCTACAATTTCTTCACTGAAGGTTAAGTGTGACTATTCTCCATTATGCTTGGCTAGAGAAGCTGCTCCATCTTTGTCTGTTCCTATTATAATGTTCAATCTAACCAAAACTGTCGCTCACTTGACCGATGTACCTGAACACTTTCCTCCTGAACAAATTGAGTAACGAAATTAGAGAACAAGGAAACAAACTTCCGACTCCTAATACATGCAGTTCATACGTTCAGTACGTATAAATAGTGTATGCGATCTTCATCTGCATTTTGATTTTTTACTTTTCGCTGCCACTATCAGATTTTAATTTTTCCCAGTAGAACCCAGGAACTGTTTGTACTTCGCCAGTAATTCCTCGTATTTATAGATAGAAGCGCAGTTCCCGGAGTGCTGGATGCATGCAAACAGATTTGAGCTAATGCCGAAATGAATCTCACAGATTCCCCGTCGTCCGGATGTGGCTAATAAGCAGTAATAAGGTTTGATTGCATGAACTTATGGTGTAGGACAGAACAGTAATGGGCAGACTGGAGACTGTACCACATCCTGGATAAATTCATATCTTGAGGAGTCGGATAAGTAAATGTACTCAAGTGCTCTTCATACATACAATATTGTCTGTTATTGGTTCAATCGAGAGGAAAATGGTGCTATTGAAGGAAGGAAAAAGAGCTGTTGGTCGGTTGGACTAGGTTAAATGGCTTCATATAACGGCACATGAACGAATCTATCCTTCCTCTCTGAACTTGTCGCTGTAATAAAATAAAGCAGAAATCGTTTCGGTTTCCTCGGATCTGCAATGCGCTACTTCCGTGTAAACCAGAATCCTTGGATTGTAATATAAGCATGTAGAGAGGTTGTTGGACGGGTGATGATTGCAATGGTTTGTTTGGCATTGCCACTTGAGCTATGAGGTGTTTCTTCTTGTTCTATGATACTTGGTGTTAGGGAAAGGATATAAAAGGAGTTTAATAATCTGGCCAGAAGGGATATCTGGGAAAAAATTAGTCCCTTCGGTCGTGAATCCATCTTTATGAGAAGAGAAGATCCAAACTGTGTGAAGAAATTAATCCTAACAGAGAGTGAAAGCTAAGTAATTTCTGTGGTGAAAGTTGGGATGGTAGCCGTGGAAGATGAAGATAATGACCCAGCCTCCGAAAGTCTCAAGCAACTTTTCCATTATATACGGACAGCGTATATCGTATTATAGCAGGTACCTAGCAACATGTAGGATGATGGTACGTTTGTCTTTCTTTCGTGTTTATTTTGGCCCCCTGCAACCTCAATTTTAGTAGGGCCACAGACTCTTAAGTCCGGAGTCTTCTGCAGTTGAAGTAGATTCTGATGTTTTCCAACTTCACTTTTGATCCGCACTCCATAAGATGGAAAAACGGAGATATAAGATATCACAAAGATGCCATGAAATATTGGAATACTTGTAAAACCAAGGCAGTAAACTACAGCTGGCTGTAAACGCCAACCGGAGTCCATTAAAGGGCCTTGCTATAACGATTTTAATTAGGAAAGATTTTGGACACGTATCCTTTCTTCAGTCCTTGAACGGGGTATTGTAGATCTTATTTACTTGCCTTACTTTTCTAGCTCTTCCAGAAACTTATATCATCCAATCCTCCAGCCACTTACGATTTATAACTCTGCATAGTGCATGTAAATGTTCTTAATCCCACAACAGGACCTTATGTCCCTACTTGCAGATTGTCATGGACGTCAGTTAGGTTTAATAAAAGTACAGATATGGGCCCGGCAGGCTTAGTAATTGTTGATGTTGGCCAATGCAACAATCTGTGCTGACCCATAATAGCGTGACCCTCTTTTAGATGCAGACTGACAAATTTCTAAACTTTATTGGACAGTTAGTTTACTCCAAGTATCCGACTTTGGTGTCTCTTCTTTGAAATTGTTATTCAACGAAAGCAGATTATGGCTAACGATCTTATGAACTGAAAGTCGTATACCTCTTTTCCTCAAGAACTTATTGTTATTAGGAAATTAAGAGGACAGAAAACAAAATTTCATTCACAGTGATTCATTCGGTACGGTAGTGTGTTACGTTACATCAGAACAAGTTCTTCAGAATTTAATGAACAAGACAGGCAAATCTTCTTTAAAGTTTGGAAGCTAGTTGTTTCCGAGTTTCCTTTTCGGCTTTCCGCCTTCTGCTTTGGATAACACCCTGTCAAGCAGACTTTGATTGGACAATCCAAAGAGGATTTGTTCATGAAATGACCTAAATTCATGCGTCACTCATTGTCAGCTTACACTGTAGAGTTTTAGAGGAGTACAACAACGGTTTCATTCTATACATTATCCCATTTCCAATAAAACTTACCCATTCTGTCAGTCAACCTGGTAGAGAGGTTAAGATTTGTATCTAAACTCAATCAAGGGTTCGAACCTGGGTTGGACCTCATTTATGGAGAAAAATCTCAGATTAGAGCTGATTGACTATATTGAGGTAAAGATAGATTTTCGTCCAACGGAAATTCTGCGTCTAATCTCTGCATTTGTATAATCTTGATAGTTCTATTAGGTTTTCCTATATCACCTAGCTTAAATAAGATGCCTCATAACATCTCCCCGTAGTTTGCCTTCCATGGATCTTCTCCTTAAAATAATTAAAGCCAGCTCTGTTGAGTCTGCCTATCTCTTAAGGTGAAGTTCCCTTGTTGACATAATGACCCCTGAAACTAACTAAGGGTGTCTAATATTGTAAACCATTCATTTCTTAAATCGTACTTTCTCCCGTACTTTTAATTTGTTAAACTAATTCATCAGATATTCTTTCGGTTGAGACAGCCCATTTTCCTTTGAATAACTTGGAGAAAATCAGAAAAGAAAACAAAGCTATGCAGCGTGTAAAGGGCTTGTATCAAGTCGCATGTTTAGGAAATTCTACATTGAGTACACCCTGTTAAGATGCAATGAAATAAAAATATTCCAAACCGCTTAAAGTTATTGTAAGTTCCTTGATTTAAACCATTTTAAGCTAGCTGTTGATTTCATTACTTTACTGACACGGTCAGAAGGAAAGCAGAATATGGAATACAAATGATAGAGAAAGTGCCTTGGAATGCGGAAAGAGAAATCGTGGAGGATGATAGCAGACTGCAAAACAAGGCAACATCTGGTTACAGAAAATAGGACCAACTTCAATCCATCCTTCACAAGCTGTGAAATGCAATAACATGAAAGTGAACAAAGGGAACACCTCGACAATACATAGTCCTATTCAAACAGCCTCCACTAAACTCTTTGAAATATAGGAGGATTCAAGAATAGTAAGGAGTATAGAGGGAAAGTACATATCATGATCTTCTAACTGGTCTACCACATCTGTATGCTGCCATCCTCCCTATACACCTCATCCAAATGTTTCCAAAAACCAGAATCCAGAAGACCGGTTAATATTACCTAAATAATATAGGTAAAGCAATTTGATAAAGCTGGGCTCTTCAATCCTGGTACTTCAATGTGCTACAGCTCTGTGTGTCTAATTCCAGAATACTCTGGTAAAATAGGCTCCTCGAAATAATGATAATAACACAGAATAACATATTTTAACATAAAGGGCTAGTGGTGAAGGTGACAGTTCCTGCTGGAGAAAACTATTCAGAATTTCCCAAGTGTCTACATTCAAGCTCCAATGTAGATTCCGAATTCTGAGGGAGACCAAAGGTTTTTATCATTAACTAATTCTAGTTACCAAAACCTTGTATTTAAAATAAGAATTATTATTGGGGGACAAAATATGGAGTATAAATTAAATGCACAGAATATTTGGAGGCATGTTCATACAAGGAAGGGTTCACATTGCTTATGGATGTACAATATACAGACTACTGCTTTGGAGAGGGGCTTGCAAAAGGGGTAAGCAATACGTCGGAACGAGTCAGTGAATTCCTTTGCCAAAAGGAGACGAAGCATTTCAGCTTAAGCCGTTGGATATATGCATCACATTTCTCTTGAAGCAATATTCTCTTGTTCCTGAACGAGTAAGGGAAGCATAAGACCTCCTTTCACTTGGATTCCGGTCTGTTATAACATAAAAGTGGTGGTGGTGGTGATGGTAGTTGCTTGGCCTTCTTGCACAGCTCAGCTGAAGAGTACTTCATGAAAACTTGAACCAAGTCTGGTGAAAATATCCTCCAGAATGGAGAAGCACCAGCAGCCACTCATGTCATGCACCCTATCGATGTGCTTTACATATTTCTATCCTGCTGATCATAGACCCCTTAACCTTTTGACATAAATCTTTTGAATAAAGCACTGGATCTGAGTATTATGGATGGAAGGTGTGAACCATGTTCAATCCAGGGGTACATACTTCCACATATCTCCTCCTGATACGATGTCGATGATGCTCATGGACATACATGAGATACCCGCATTTAAGTACATACATCTTCCTAAGAAGGGACCAATAGACGTATCTGGAGGGCTGAAACATCTTCGAGTGTCACTTGATATGAAGTTGTGGATGCCATTCTACCACTGAAGACATTTTCATTCGAAAAGACCATCTGCGGATCCCACATACGGAATTAAAGTTGAAGCTCACTCACACCACCGTATATTTCGAATTGTGATGTGAATGTGACGATGAAAATAGGATAAGCTACGGAGGAATTCTTACTCATAGCATATGCATGCTAGATTCTCACGAAGTAATATTTGCAAACGCTTGAATGAAATGGATATGATGGAAAGTAAAGTTCAATCCAATCCTTTCTCACATATTATTATCATTCTCAATGGAAATGGAGGCACGTAGCACTCTGTTGAATAATTCAGCATAACTGGCTCACATCACATACATTCATTCACATACATACGGTTAGAACTGACAGACCTCCACAGGACTGACCTAAAATGCCTCTGCTCTTGGAGAGGGGTAAGCCCCTATTGGAATTCCTCGTTGACGTTCAGTCTTTTAGATATATATTCGTCAAGTGTGGAGCTGCCTGAGTGATTCCCGAGGAGTAAAAGCTACACACGGGAAAAGGTGACAGAGTCTATTACCATGAGGATCCGTCTCCTTCTTAAAGGTAGAAGACGGAAGGGTTGTGTGTCATTCATTTGCTTAAGTCTGACATGCTGGAGGGCTATTCATTTGAAAGCAAATATTTAAAATGAACGCAAAGGAAAGGAACTGACTGAATGTAGATGATGTAGGAATGACAGCATCATGAATATCATGCAATTTGGAAAGGTAAATAGTGCGGATGCTCTCTTCACTGAACACTTGTATCCTAATTATTCCACCTAATCCAATTAGCAGCAAAGTAATAACAATGAAATCCTCTTCTTCGTACGGGAAACAGTTATGGAGAGAATGAAGACCAACAAACGATTAATATAGCTGTCACCTTTAATAGACTCGTCTTTATTGGGATTTCATTTACATCAAGGACAACGGTGACTACAGTACACAATCTCTTCTGTATGGGGGATGTAGGAGGGAAGAATGCTTAGAGAATGTAAGTGGATGTTATTACATATTAGTGAGTTTGCACTGGTTTCATTTAACTCTCTAGGGAGAAATATCTTTGAAGTAATTTTCTACCAATGAATAATTTTGGAAGTCTGCAGCCGAGGAACAAACGAGGATGAGGGTCTGATGAAATCTTCATGATCTACAATAACGGTAGTGAAAGGCGTAGAAGGAATCAGATCCACTGGGCTCCCTTCATCACCCTGGCCATGAACCAGCCACACAAGAGAGACTTTCCCACAGTGATGGCTTAGCCTTGTGAATGAATCAGTCACGCTTGATGACCGGATAAAATTCACAAGCCCAACAGGGAAGTTGGAATCGCATGCTTCAACAATAGGTTGGGGGATGGGAGATAAGACGGATATGACAATTGCAGCATTTCCTTTCAGAGTGGCTGAAAGAATAGGAAGTATGAGGGTAGGGAAGGACATTTTCTCAGGATTGACAAGCACAATCGCAACGATGCCAATAGGTTTTGTCCTCAAAATCGTCAAGTCTTCCCAGTCATTGTCGAAGGGCTGGCCGGCAATTCTCATCAAGTCAATAAGATATCGAACTCTGTCACTTTCCCCAATGCCGGATTCATTGTTCAGTACGGAAAGGAGGACACGTTCTCCAATTGAGGATCTTTTCTCTGTCCGTGTGGTTGACCAGGGCTTCAACGATTTCTCCGCTCCCAGCACTCCGATCGAAAATTCATCTCTGTCACAAAACACAGTCAACGTTGATCTTCCTTGAAAACAAACATGAGTATAATGCCACTAAAAGACTAGTTTTGGCTACTTTCATTCTATCTTGGTCATTTAAAGGGCTCAGTTAGAAGAAGAGGAAAGTCATAAAGGGAAGGACTAGAACTATGTTCAAAGAAAGATCTCCTATAGCATCTTGGCTCGTCGTATGTACACAGTGGGTGAGTATTGTGTTTAGTATATTTGTACAATTCCTCAGGATATAGGCAAGTGTATGTATGTAGTTTATAAAAACAGACAGACTTTCCAGTTTGAAGGAGATCCTGTTTTCCTTGAGTTGGTGGACAAAGAGTTGTCTTCGTATCGGATGGTAGGAGAAAGCCCCAGTTATTGATATTGCCCAATTCTTCGTCTCCATTGTATTTACCACTTGAGTTCACCCAAATCTCCTGTCCCTACGTCACAATGGACAAACAACAAAGTTCATATTGTCAACAAAGTGAGATTATTGCTTCTCATTGTGACGTCAGGCATGAAAAGAGGACACTATCCTCAAATCCTAATCTTATCGTTTCACAAGATCCACTTTTCTTCATCCAACTTCTAATTTTTCTTCCCTACTTCTTGCAAACAGAACCTGCCTACGTCGTCTTCCTAAATCCTAACTGAAACTGATTGATCTGCCTGCCTGGTTTTTAGTCGCTGGCTTTGAGTTCAACGACTAAAAAACATCAGAATCTTAAAACACGTTTTCACAATTGTTTCATTTTCATTACCTCTGCCCCAATTCTTCAAATTACTTCAGATTCAATACATCTTTAATCAATATCTGATATACTGGTGCCCAGATACCATTCCGCCCTTTAACAAAATAGATGAAAAACAGTTCACTTGTTTTCGCCCATTTTGTCGTCGATGAATAACTATGTATTTATATAGACATATTTGTCATCAGATATACATGCACAGACATTAGTGTCTCATACTCTAAGACATTTCTGTCCTAGTATCACTCAGAACATCTATCGTCTGAATAAGCTTTTAATGATATAGGAGTTCATTGGAAACGATTAATTTACTTTACATAGCTCCCGCACAAATCGATGAGTAGATGGTTTTTCAAAATAATACGCTTCCTCTTTGCTTGCGTTTGCTTTCTAAGTTTGTTTACCCTACCCAGACTTCCAATTCATTTTATTCCAAGAAATTGTAAGCCTTCAGACTGAGAGTTGAGTATTTCGATATGCTATGAGACCCTTGGATTGGAATTTGACAGAAGAGCTTTAACTTTTGTCATAGCATTCAATCCGGGTCAACATGGCCGCACTGGTTCCATTTGACTGAAAATTGTGTGCAGTATAAAGTTTTTTGTAACTACGACTTTAGTCAATTTACATAACCGGAAGGATGTCAATCGTGTATTATTTAAGTTGTTCAAAAACTAAAGTTGATGTCACCAAATTTCTACCCGTACATGTGTGTAATGAAATGTGTCAGTTTCTAGATTCTAATGGAAGGGTTCTAAGCAGGTCACTCAGGTATAGGTAGGGACTAATAAGTCACCTTAACTATGAAATGTTCTCTGGAAAAGTAATTTCTAATCCTTTCGGCAATATCACCTGAATGATAATGATCCTGCATTTCGCCTTCATCCCAAAGTTTGGAGAAGTCTATTAAAACACTTCCGAAAGTTTGCGACACATCAAGATTGTTTCAAATTTTCCTGTTGTTCTTTTGTGGCTTGCCATGGCAGACAGAAATGATTGGGATTCATGGGACATGACCAGAAATCTGATGCAACAAACTTTGTCGTTCACAGGCGAGTTAACTTTGGAAACCCTGCTCAAATAGGTCAATCTACACCAAAGTGCTTTTAAACGCTTCATTTACCTTAATATTGGTTGCAATTTCCTTCAAGACAGCCCCGTTGGAGGCGTAAATCCGAGTCTGGACATATGGACCATGGTTATTCGCCAGAGAAAATAGTTCAGCATTAGATCTGTACGGAATTACACAAAGTACATTCCCTAGGCCAGCCACACAGTTGGCAACCAGATCAGAGGAAGTTCCTATTTCATAGATGACCATGGGATTCGAAAGGTCACCGGATTGAGGAAGGGTCTGTAAAGCCAGATGGTATGTATTAGGTATAATAAACGGCACCGCATATTGCATATAAAGTGATGCACTGTGAACTCCAATTGGTTACACACGTTGAAACATACTTATACTATCAAATACATGCACACCATTCGTGCTAGGGTTATGCTAACAGAAGAGAAGCTTGTATAGTGCATATATATATTTCCACACATTTCCTCAGGAGAAAAGCCACCGTAAGAGAAACCAATAGGTCGTTATCCCCACATCATACATTTCAACTTACTTTCACTCCTTCAGCCAAGATTTTTTTCAAGTCAATCGATAAGGGAAAAGTGCGTGAGATGAAATCATTCGATTTGTAAATAGCATCAGTGCTGATCTTTAGAGAGCTGATTTTTTTCTCCAGAAATTCAATCACCGTCTTGTAAATTGGCTGATGTACAAAGAGCAAAGAACGAGCTCTTAAGTTCACCTGGAAATAATCCAAAAATCTTGAAAGTTAAAAACAATTCTTAAAAGCTACACTTTCAAATTGGAGTCAGACCACCACCAGACTTTCGTAATAACTAAATGGGTACTTTTTCAACATATAACGTTCTGAGTCTTGTTATTTTTACGACTAGTTGTATATGCCTAGACGACTAGCGACTCAGTCGGTTACTCTTCTACAATGATTTAGAATGGCCTGTCAGTGATGCTAAAACACTTAATGTTTATATAATAAATGTACAAGGTTCAAGGTTCAAGGTTCAAGGTTCAATAGTTTTATTAAGCGACCAAAATACATAATATGATAAACACATTGTTTTC
>JAQFZA010000061.1:0-82035 GCA_034695115.1 Desoria olivacea | reverse complement strand
ACACGAACCTTCTTTAGAGACGATGGTAGATATTTTTCAGACGCAAGAGGGTGGCATGCGAGGACGTGGCGTAACAAAAGGATAGAGGCACTGCTGGACGTGGTGGTCCACCCGCTAGAGGAATTGGTGGTAAGGGATTTTTTGCTCTTTCGACACCGCCATCAAAGCTAGGGCCTTTACTGCCTCACAACCCCTTAAAGCTGAACAAGCGGCCGCCACCGGTAAAGTCGCCACCGCCGGAAAACTGCATTTGCCATCGAACGGTTGCTCATGTACTCTGTGAGGCGTTCGGGACGAGGATAGGAGCAGGGCTCGGAGTCCTGACACGAACCTTCTTTAGAGACGATGGTAGATATTTTTCAGACGCAAGAGGGTGGCATGCGAGGACGTGGCGTAACAAGGGGTAGAGGCACTGCTGGGCGTCGCGGAGCTATAGGACGTGGTGGTCCACCCGCTGGAGGAATTGGTGGTAAGGGATTTTTTCCTCTTTTGACACCGCCACCAAAGCTAGGGCCTTTACTGCCCACAACCCCACGAAGCTGAACAATATCTAGATATTCTGATATTCGCCATCCTCTCCTTACAAAACAATCGACTATCGATACATCGATCGATCGATAAATGCGTATGTGCTTATGTGAAGAGAGTACTAATTAACTTCCGAACCAATATAATAATTGCACAACGAAGTTGATAATGAATGAAGAGCAAAGATGAACTCGCGACCTTGAAATTTAGAGTAGAAAAATGCCTTTTTCGTTTTCTTTTGAGTCACAAGTTAATTAGTAGACTCATCTTCACATAAGGACATACGCAGTGAGTATCGACCAGAGTTTGGCGGATATGTTCCAGTGTTGATGAGCTAGCTTTGAAACCTTTTGATTGTAGCTATTCATCCTTGGATCCGCCGACCGAGCTCTGAAGAAGCACATATTCATATTATTTGTTCAAATTAGGTAATTGAGCATACGATTTGTAACCAATTCATTTGTTCCACTAAATGTAGCAGTAAACTTTTTTATATTCCAAAAACATTGAAGACATAATAACAAAACGATGTTATCATAAATTCTCTGGTATGTATTTGGAACCCCATACTGACAACGGCGAAATAGAAAATCTCAGATTGACATCCATCACCCTGTATAATACGGAGAAAGGAAGAGAGTGAATTTTTCTCCAAAATACGGGCTACTTTTTCAAGACGTCTTACAACTTTTTCAAGATAATCAAGAGCTTAACTAAAAGTAAATATTTGCCATAGTAAAACCGGATTTTCCTTTGGGCAAGGCATTATTTGAGGAACGGAGTGAAGCACCAAAGATTGTCCCCTTGTCCAACATCATCCACTTACAACTTAAGCCTCCAACAGTAACTGTCTTGAGTTGAAGTACCCTTTCACGATGCGTCATTATAAAATCAATTTAATTACCTACATTAATCATTGAATCAATTTTTCTGCCTGTCTAGCTGCCTATGACGTACATTCCCAGCCTTCATCTGTTTTTGAGCAAACGACTAAAATTAATAAATCAAAGATTCACATTTTTGTATATTAAAGAAATGACAATCAAAAGCAGCAATTATCATTCCACGCATAAACACAAATTTAGGAGTAATTACAGTGTAGACGATAAACTGAAGAAGCGTGTCTTTGTTGACTTTAATATTTTAGGCGTCCAAACAAAAAGGAAAGCTCTTCCTCCTATTTGTCTTATTAATTAACAGAGAAATTCAATAGACCTGAGCTGACACCTGAGTAACTGCAGTAAATTAGTCATCACATTCGCCATTACATGGATGCTGGGAATCTTTTTAGGTTCTAAAATCATTGAAAATGAAATTGACTACGGGAAATGCAGCATGTGGCTGGAAGTCCAGAAAGTCCAACCGGAAATTGGAAGCTGAAACTATTGGGAAAAACGCTTATAGATTCAGTACCAAAGAGGGATCCTAATGGGGTACTTTGAGACAACCAAAATCTGAAGTCAGTCTTGAGATTTATATTTTAGGAAGAGTAATGATGAATTAGATAACTGATAAAGTGGTGAAGGAAAATAACCAACTGATCATGTTTATGAAAAGAAGATGCTATTTGGATCTATTGATTCCTCATCCCGAAGCAATACGGATTATGAAGACAAGGGCTTTTAAAAACTTAGTCGCTTGGTTGCTCCTCGATTTCTTTTGTATTGTTTGGTGGCTTGGAATAGGAAGAAGGGATAGAAATTGACCTCAAATCACAAATTCTCCAGATGAGAAGCTTAATGTGATGGATCACTCAATCCATACTTCATAGACTTCTACACAGACCTGTGTATTCGGCTATGAATAAAGTTGATAATAATAATAGGAAGAAAAACAGAGACATGTTCTAATGATATGGGGACGGACGGGATTTACGGGAGGATACTGTTTTGTATAGAAGATGGGGAAGTACATTTGCAGTTTGTAGTTTCAAGTTTCCATGACCCTCGAGATCTGGTAGTGGAACAGTCGTATATAATGAGGATATAGCGATGCCCGCCTCCAACAAGAAGGTTGGTGAATCAGTCCCAAACGATCGACTACATAGAACGATTGGACGATTTTCACGATCAGTCAGGCAGTGGGAGAAATCCCAATGTTCTTCCTGTGACCCGGTGAGTGAAAGTAACAAGTACTCCTACCTACTTTTTCACCCTCAGTCTGACAAGGAAATTCTGCCTCTGAACTTCCAGTTCCACAGTCATTGTCTCTCCGTCAAACTGTCCACCACGCTGTCTCACTTTTACCACCGGGCTCGGATCTCTCAGTCTCCATATATTCCAGATCATTCCATCAGATCAATCACATCACACCGTTCCCCATCCCTGTCTGTGTTTTGTGGCCCGTCCTTCAAGGATTGTCGAAGCGAAGGGCATCTTAAAGCCGAAGGTCCTGGACCCCGTGGTAACCCTTTGGTAGTCGGACTTGAAGTAGGAATTTCTGAACTTTAATTTCCACCCTTCGGTAGCAGGAAGTGGTATGCTAGAACTCCGTACCGTCGTCTCACAGTTTTAGCTTTCGATAGAGAAAACAGTCTCAAGCTATAAACCAATGAGAGTAAGTATTATTGAAGTGGACAGTCAGACGAGAAGAATGTTTTCAAATAGCCAGGTGAAACATCCAGAGAATGAAAAGTTTCTGGAAATATTCCTTCACTAAATTTTAATCAACACTAAGTTGAGAACTAAACTAAACTTCGCCAGAGAGACGAAGGGAAAGGAAAAATAAAGACCAGTTAATTTTGTCCTCAGTGGGCTAAGCTAGTGTAGGCATTGATCATGAAATGAAGGCAGAGCCCTAGTTTGGAGATTCATTGTTTTTGTAATGGTTTGCTATCGTATCTCTATTTCCTAATGAGAAAATCAGTTCAAGATTCTCAACTTGGTTGCCCCATTGTTCCTCAACTTTTCTCATTAATTTTTCGTGCCACACACTTCCCTGAGGTATGCTTAGCATTTCGTAATGCATAGGACTTAAGAGTCCAAGGAGTACATTTCATCATAATAACTATGTAACAAATTATATGTATGAAGAAAGCGTGAGTACGTAGAAGGCTGAGGGTTAGGTGTCAGAACCATGCTCAGCTCTACAGGAACCAGCGATGGGAGTAGTGCCGATAGTATAGCCCCTCAAGATGGTAACAATGTCACACGGCGGCTGACAAAATCTGACAATAATTTGTCCACTGAGCCTTGCAAAGACACAACACAAGCATTAACCTTAGCTCTGACAGCGGACGTAAGGGAGACATGGAACAAAAAAGTGGAATTCCTTCTGGCCGTCATTGGATTCGCCGTGGATCTTGGAAATGTTTGGAGGTTTCCTTACATTTGCTATCAGAATGGAGGAGGTAAAGCTCATTTCTATCATTTTTTAAAAAAATTTGCCATTAACATCTCCGTCTGAGGTCCAGTCTGTATCCGTCATATAATGGGCTCGCGAGGAGGTGTGAGGTTGTGTGGGGATCATACATATGTTATTATCCTAGTTATATGGTCCAGATTGAGATTCAGATTTGTCTTTCCGATATCAAAACATTATACAATCCTGAAAAACTGCATGATAAATATGCATATACATGTATATGTTGAAGGGCATCCACGTATTTCCAAAGGTGTCAAGTACAAGCGCATATTTTAACGGAGAATAAATATTTATTCACTCAGCTATCTCTTAATTAAGTGTTACTTGTTACTCCCATATACTTCGTCCCCACAGATACTCAGACCAGAAAGGCAGTTGAGCTAGAAGTGAGCAAATCCTGTTGGAGCTTTTTACCCTTTTAGACCTGGACACACTCATAATTGCTTTAGATAAAGTTAAAGCAAAGAAGCACTTAAAGAAATGCTATGTGAAACAATGGGATGCATATGCTACGTTAAGGTTCGTGGTTTAGTTAGCTATTGGCATTTGAACTTACTTAACTTTCCCATAAGATGCTAATTTTCGTCTAGTTTATTATTCTGTTTACCTGTATCTGTTTGGTGTATAATGGATTAATAGATTAACAAATCACGTCTAACGAAGTGGACATTTATCTTAAAATTCTAATCAGAGCTTTAACCATGTTGACCTCGAGTTGACAAACATTTATGCCTGTAAAATTGTTAAGTAACATCAACTGCTAACTAACCCATACAGGTTGAATGACACGATTGAAGAAGGTAATCAGATCTGAAAGCAGGGCAATCGCATTTCCAAATTACGATCGGAAGTTATTTCCTGGAAGATTACTCATGTTTATTTTTCATTAGTTGAACAAGCACTACACTGAGTTTTCTTTTGTGTTGACCAAAGTTTGTACATACACTTTAGTGTTGACCGATGTTTCAAAGGCTTTTAGAGTTGAGA
Source organism: Desoria olivacea (assembly GCA_034695115.1). NCBI lineage: Eukaryota > Metazoa > Arthropoda > Collembola > Entomobryomorpha > Isotomidae > Desoria > Desoria olivacea. Next base: position 77,157 of record JAQFZA010000061.1, on the reverse strand, counting down.
TCCCCGCAATTTCAATGGTTTTCATCTTATCCTACTTCTAAGATTGGGTGTTTTTTTTATATATTCGGTTAACAGAAAAACACTACAGATCCACAGGAAGTGTCTCTGTATTAATTAATATTGAAAAAGGACAATCTTACAAAATAAAGTACTGGGTTTGATGTATTTAGTTATTATGTCTATATAGGAAAAGTATGAAACTGTGTAGGTTACTACAGTAATCTGGACATAATTTTGGGACACCCGGTATACCTTATACAAATAGACAGTATCTCAAAATTTAAAACCTTATCTTATGACAAAACACTCGCCATTACATTTAATCTTGGATCCATAATTTAATTGCTCCGTCATCCGTTCTGAAATGATTACCAAATGAAAAGTGAACTGCTATATACAATGATGAGCACAATGATACATACACATGTGTGGGTGTCCCATAATTATGTCCACATAGGGAAAATAGGATTACAAAAACTCCATTTAATATAGGGCTTAGCTATGGTGAAAACTAAAAGCTATTGTGTAAACTTAATTTCAGCATGTCTCTTAGTATTGCAATTACGCGGTTTCGATGGTTACCGAAAATCATTTTCAATTTCTTGGAGTAAAATCCTACAATTTCTTATCATTTCTAACGTAATGCTATTTTCCTTATGTATCCCTATGTGACCGACTACAGTAGAAAAAAATAACTTTCCTATCTAACCCATGTTTAACTGGCAAGCGGTTTGAAATTTTGTAAGCTCACTATCGCAATTTGAAATGAGTCCACAAATACTTTTATAAATGCCTCTTCATATAATTTAAAATGTGGTCTATCTATACAGTTAATACGGAAATGGAAGTCTTCATTAATGATACATTTGTATGTGAACAGGAGCATTTCTAATCCCGTATTGCATCATGCTGGTCTTTGGTGGTCTTCCGCTGTTCTACCTGGAATTGGCACTTGGTCAGTACTATCGCAGCGGATGTATCTCAGTGTGGCGTCACATTTGTCCAGCACTAAAAGGCAAGTGTACAAATTAAGATAACTTGCTTAATATTATTTATGTGTATTAAATATTCATGGGTTATTTCTATTTCGAGATCATTAATTGTCCCGTTATCTTCGCATTACATTCCTCGTCAGTAATTTTGGCGACAACTGAGAATACATAATGAAAGTGTCATCCGAAATAGTAGACAAATGTCTTTGGTAGATATCTGAAGACTCCACATACAGCTACATAGTGTACATGCACCTTAAACCAGGAATGGGCAATTGAGAGAACGCAGCACAGGAGAAAGTATATTGCTTTCTCTTTTCTCTTACCATATTCAATCAGCAGGCTTTCATCATTTGTGATACAAGTTCTATTGGTTTTCATTACCTAATGCGTTCTAGTTATTCAGCTTACATTTCGTATCCGTCTTTCTGTCAGTAAGAACTGCACGATTTACAAAAATGAAGTTTCAACATTAATCAAATTGGAAAGACACTTGAGGTGCATTTTAAATGCAGTTTTCCATTAGTATACAAATATTAGTCGTGTCTTCTGCGTTGAGAATCATTGACAATTATTGTACTTAAATGTTGACTACCGAACTATCTTGAAACTTATGGAATCGTTATAATTAATTTTAGAAATTTCAAAATTTCAAAATTTCAAAATTTCTACAAGAAATAACAAAATGGTAATAAATACACAAAATGAATAATTTTGTGTAGCCATTTTACAGTTAGTTTATTTAATAATGAAGAATACACTGTTTTCGTAAAGATTTTTTAATTAAAAAAGTATATTATTCTAGTTTCTAACTTTTATAGAATTTTAGCATCCGTTTGTATTAGATTGTGATACCGAGCTGATTAAACTTAAATTTATTTTGTCCACAACTCTGATCAAAGACGTTGAAATTGTCTGAATTTAAAAATTTATCGACCTCATTACTGGACATGATGGGTTTCATCTTTACCCATGCATGCTTTCCAAATAAGATTTTTATTTGTAACAAAAAAATATTGGATGAAATTTTACTGTAAATGTTGATGCTTCCATGATGTCGTGGTGAGAATTTCAAAAGTTGAAAAAAAAGTCCGCCCGATGAGGGTTAGAACCTTAGAAGTTTGTTTTTGAACATAATTTGGTCGAAAGGTGTCTTTATTCATTGATTAGGAACATAATGTCTGTTGGGACCATATTTTTACTGCGTTTGATGAAATTTGTATTCAAAACTGCGGCTAAACATTGCTTCTATTTCAATACATACATAATGGTTCTGTTGTGTCTGTTTTTGGTGAAACTAATAGCCCATGTACGAACAGGACGGGTTGAGGTAATTGTATTGCTTCTTGAAGGAAACCGTTGACCGTGGTGTGTAAAGTAGAACCATGGACACAAAGTACAATTAAGCGGATATACATAACTACATACAACATGGATGATTTTACAAAAGTTTCAGAGTGTCCATCCGTCAGTCGACGACATGAAACACAATTCGTTTAGAGGTTCTTTAAGGGTCCGAGTTTAGTTGGACAAAGAAGAGTCAAGAAGTAAAAGTACTAACTGGGGAGAGGCTACTTGAGGAGCATGAAACTAAGGCTATTACCGCGTCTAGGAGTCGTCGGAAGATAACAACGCGTGAACAAAAAGCTAAATGGCACGACTCACCCAGGTCGTAAACGATTGCCAAGGGATTTGCAGACATCCAATTACCAGAATCCATTTTAACACTTCAGTCTTTGGATAAATGATTCGTCATGATACACTAAATTGAGGGTGAGAGCTCCTGGCTTCCATCACATAATCACAAACCACTCAATCCTAGCTGGAAATTAATGGGACTCTGCTATCCTGTCCGCTCTTTCTTCTAGTCACCAGACTCAGGGAAATATTTATTTCGCCTAACTTCATTACTTTCCTCGTCCGGCACTTCAATCTATTTATTCTTCTGCTTTGTCTCCTTTTCCAAACTCTGTCACAAAATCAACTCTGATTTTTATTTCCAAAATCATTTCTCTCGGGTATCCACTTTATTATTTCCCACCTAAAAATATACATTTCATAGCATTGCATGCAATTCCCTTAAGTATATGTAGACTTCCCGAGCTTGGGATTATTATCTTACACACAAAGAACAATTAATAATCCGACTTGCTCATGGAAATTAGTTTTGAAGATACGCTACTTCATCACATCACCCCTTCCCTTGCTTCCATTTTCTTCAAGTTTGTGGATGATCATGTAAGGATGAAAAGATGAGATACAAATCGGACTAGACATGACACGGCTCTGCACACCCGAACTAATTATTAGCTGTAGCTATTAAGAAATATATCATTGCATATGACCCTTCCAACTGTGCGTACATGTCGAAAACACGCCAACTGGAAGCACAGGGGTGATTGTAATATTAAAGTCTGCTGCGGTCATTTTCTGATCAAAGCTTTCTCTGAGTCGTCTTCTGATACTTTTATCTCAGAGACAGAATTTCACAAGGTATGTACTACAGCAAGGCAGTGATGGGTCTCATAAGCCCCCCATGGAGTGCCGAGCTCATCCAGCCAGAAGTAACTACAACTTCACTCCCAACGCTTTGTTTTATGACAATGTCCAGGACTAAAAACAGGAAGAACAAGTACATATACTTTTTAGGGCTTCCGAGACAGCAGATATTCATGTATCTACATTATTAGTAGTGTATATGTTATAAAGCGTTGATTGGGATCTTACAGGCTTACGATTATGTCGCTCGTAAATATCTAGAAGCGTAAGTGAATGGTATTATATGATTTTATTTCTTTTCCAGGATTAGGATATGCGATTTGTATTATCGACTTGTATGTCGGTATGCATTACAACACCATAATAGGTTGGGCAGTGTATTACCTAGTGGAGTCGTTTAAATCCGAACTACCATGGCTTACGTGTGATAACGACTGGAATACTGACAACTGCACCCTAGTTTCCGAAATGGCCAGCTTGAATGACTCAACGTATTCGACAAGCCCAGCGAAAGAGTTTTATGAGTGAGTTTCTGATTTACATTTTTTCAGGCTTAGTGAAAGGGGAAATTGCCACTTTCCTCTCAAGTATTTTCCGTTCTTTTCAGAACTTTTTAATTTAAAAATATCCTCAACCAAGAAAAATTTTATGCAAACATTCTGACATTGTTTACCCTTTACACCCAGACGGAAGGTTTTGGAAATGCATTTAGCTGATGGAGTGGATAATCTTGGTGACATGAGATGGCCCCTCGTTCTATCAGTTTTTGTCGTTTTCATCCTCGTCTACTTTTCACTATGGAAGGGAGTTCGAAGCACCGGAAAGGTAAGAAGCACCCGTTTCAGTCATTTCACTTCAAATAGAGATTTTTTTGGGTTTGTCAGGGGACTCAGAATTTCCATGCTTCTCAGTGTATAATTATGTATGCCATTCAATAGTACGTAATATATGGTTTAAGAGGGGTTCGTAAATTAATAATATGTATTCTGTGTGTTTACACACAGAATTCCATATGCCATGAATTAAGATTAACTGGTAGATTAGTTGAGTTCTGAAGATTAAGTAAATGCCGTAATAAGGATTAGTAAACGCTTTTTCATCAACCTCAAAGCATTATTGATTTTAAGATCGTCATCATTCTGTGTAAAGTTTATTTCATTTCTTGCTAAAAACGTGATATATTTCTGAATCCGTGCAGAAATATTTCCAGCTTAATTCTATACTAATGTAAATTAGGAAGTAAGTAGAAATAAATGCTTGAAAGTGCTTGAGGTTTGGACCTCCCGTCCAAGCCCTTTCAAAAGTTACAAGATTTAAACAGTCGTGCTGCTGCACTTAGAATGTATGTACGTATGAAATGATGTTCTACTTCTATAATGTAGGTATTAGTGTGCCATATCGGAGGGGCTTAAATGATTTACAGATCCGAACAGTAAGACCAACCAGTCGAATTATTCTGTCGACATTGTAGGGCTTCTGGAGTAGTAAATTTGTGAGATATCAGTGCATTAGCGAGGAGTAAAAATGGTAAAGCAGGGAAGGAAAATACCTATTTGTGCCAGTGGAACCATATATCACTGCACTGCCTCTTGCCACGCGTAGAGAAACTTAGAATTACAAATACGACCTTTTTGCACACATGAGGAAGGTTGAGCGTTGGGAGTGATTGGCACTCAGCTCGCCTCACACCCTGATTGTATCTTTTACTAGAATTAAAGGCTTTGTACAATGTACCAGTGATATTGCCACCTTTAGTACCTTCTTTAAATTTCAAATCAATTTCCTGCCTCCCGTTCTTCCTCTCTCGTCGGCAGGGACAGAGAACCTGTTGACTTCACTCCATTTTCCGGCTATCATCAGTCAGCTTGGCTTTGCTTGCACACCCTCGTACCGTCGGAAGCAGCAGTGTGCTATATGAACCAGCTATCTGGGAAGCGTACATCCAATGAATTCCAGAAACATATCATAGCTCGAGTGGTCTCTTTTATTTCACTTGGATTCCTCGGGATAGTTATATTATCGCAACTTTCTCCATAAAAAGTCCTCAGCTAGGGAATTCTATTAGAAACAAGGGTTTTGGTTGAACAGCCATTGAATTATTCATGTTTGTCTCGAATCGGGAAGGCGATATGCAATCCAGGATCCATTCCTGCTTTAACGCCCAAATGATATATACCGCGTGAAGATGTAGGCACTCTACATCACTTTCTGCTCGCTTATCTGTATGCTATTGGGAGGAACAGAACCGTTTCAATATGTACTCAATAAAATGAATATAAACATGTAATTACGGTTTACGGTCTCTTCCAACTGTCAAGCCGTTCTTTTATATGAGGCCGACCAACTTGATGATTAATTAGCACAGGCAGGAGTTTTAGATTTCTAATCTACTTCAATACGATTCCATGATATCCTTCAAGCTGGATGTTAGTCTTAACTTATCATGTTTAATAAAACATGGTACAGAAAATGTAACGTGTGAAAAGATTATGGGAGGCAAGATTTGTTTGTGAAATTTTATAAGATGGGGGAGATAAAGCTGAGATTGTCGACTACGATACTGATGGATTTCAATGTCTTGGACATTAGTCTAAGTGTAAAAAAAATATTGAATAAAGATCATTCTGGAGCTCATAAATAGCTTCAACAATATTTTACCAATCCAATAGACAATTGGAAAAATGTGAAATTAGCTTTCAACCAGGGTTCAGTATTCGTTTGAATTGAACTAACATGTATGTAATTCTGTACACTGCTAAAATTACAGCTTAAACCGACTTAAAAAAAGAAGAAGTTAAATTATGGCTATTTTGGAGGATTTTCATCTTTCAAAATGATCGGGAAAACGTTAATTGAATTTAATGATAAAATATTAAGTATTTTAAAGTATCTTTTGTCTTTTAGGCGGTGTGGATAACAGCACTTGCTCCATACGTCGTGTTATTTATATTGCTCGGAAGAGGAATCACCCTTCCGGGTGCATCCACTGGAATCAGCTACTATTTGACCCCACAGTGGGAGAAACTTGTAAAACCAAAAGTAAATGAGCGTAATTGCCTATTATTAACCATTATACTAGAAAATGGATATCCTGCTACTTATAAATTACAATTGACAGTAGAAATAAATAAAATTAATTCCGATTCACAGGTATGGATTGACGCAGCCACACAGATATTCTTCTCGTTAGGTCCTGGGTTTGGAACCCTCCTTGCACTGTCCAGCTACAATAAATTCCACAATAATTGCTACAGGTGAAGTGTACATCAAGTTTTTCTTTTAGATGCATTTACATATAAGAACTAATATATTTTTTCTAGTACAAAAAAAGTTCAATTTACAATACAATTCATAGCCTTCATTCTTCCAGAAGCCCAAGTCCAAGACTCCATAATACTAAAATGATTATGCATGGCATAGCTTTGAGTGCAAACTTAATTTTAGTTTCCTTCAAGTTTTATTAAACTTAATTTTAGTTTAATCAAATACTTTTCAACACTTCAGCTTGTTCTGTTTGAGACAGTAAAGGATGAGCAGGCTTACAATTCAACGCCCTCAATAAAATCAATTAATTCTAGGCTTAGCCAGAGACATTGGCTAATTGTTGTTTCAGGGTTCTGGGCTCTGTGTTGCTCCCACCAGATAGCCAAAATATTTACATTTATCCATAGTGAAAGACACGACGAGAATTGATCCGTGCCATGTAAGATAATTAACTTTGGTTACCTCGTGGGGTAATTTAATTTAATGGACTTTACAGACTTAGAGGTAATTCAGTTAAATTCAGTACAAGTTACTTTCCGCTGAGTTATTTTTAAAGTAAAAAAAACAAAATATACTGTCATATGATAAAGTACAGGCTAGAGAAATTGAAGACATACTGGGATGGCAAGAATACGTTTAATAGATAATAAATTGACTACATGAATTGATTGTTTTGCAGAGACGCTCTTGTTACAAGCACAATAAATTGTCTTACAAGCTTCCTTGCCGGGTTTGTCATATTTTCTGTACTTGGATACATGGCGTTAGTGCAAAACAAGAGTATCGATAAAGTTGGTCTGGAAGGTAAAATACTGAGACTTGGGAACATTAGTCCTCTAACTGTACGTTTTGGTTAAGAAATGTTGCTCCTTAACCTGAATTGAAAATATAGGGCCTGGTCTTGTATTCGTCGTATACCCGGAAGCAATAGCCACTATGCCAGGTTCCAACTTCTGGTCCATCATTTTCTTCTTGATGCTTATTACACTGGGTCTGGATAGTACATTTGGGGGTCTTGAAGCAATCATCACTGCGTTATGCGATGAATATCCAACCACACTGGCTCGCAATCGGGAGATTTTTGTTGCATTTCTTCTGTTGTTTGTATTCATTGCCTCCTTGCCGACGTGCACCCAAGTAAGTTTCTGTAGATCGAATTAAATAATCTAGCACACTCAAAATCGTTTAAGAGAGGGTCGGAAAAATTCATTTCTTACGGAGCAATATTACAATACTAGCATGGACTTTATGCACCGATGTAATTGTAAATGCTTATCTCTAAATTGAGCGTGTCTCTCTTAAAGGATTTTGAAACAATAATGTAAATATAGCCTAAGCGAAAGATATATATATAAGTTCCGCTTTCAAAGGATCCCTAAACCTTAAAGTTTGTTAACCGCCCGACGTTTAAATTAAATAGGGTGGAATGTACTTGGTGAATTTCCTGAACATATACGGCCCAGGGATTTCAATCCTTTTTGTCGTTTTTGTGGAAGCAATTGCGGTATGTTGGCTGTACGGGGTCAACCGATTTTCTTCAGATATTGAGAGAATGATAGGACATCGACCCAATATTTTCTGGAGGGTTTGCTGGATCTACATATCCCCCATTTTTATTCTGGTGAGGTCAAGTTTAGCTTTGTTGTTTGTTTTAATTGTCCCTGCGAGAAACAAAATCGTTAATTGTGGACCATGTGTTTTTATTTTCCAGTCCATTTTCATTGCTTCTCTCATCACTTATGAAGACCTTAAAACAGAAACCTATGTTTACCCAAAGTGGTCGATTGCGGTCGGTTGGGTCATGACAATGTCATCAATTATCTGCATACCACTGTACATCGTATATATGTACATCATAACCCCTGGTTCCTTCCGTGAGGTTAGAAAATCCATTACATTGCTATCTTATGAAATCTGCTTAGAGCGTAAAAGTATTCATTGTCTCTTTTTACCCTTGTATCCAGCGAATTCAAATTATGATTAAACCTGTGGATCCTGCCGACATGATAGTTTACTCCCCAACAACTAATTACGGAACATCCGTGTAAGGAAACCATCGGTATTTGTATGGCACAAGACTATAAGAGATAAATAAAGTGGTCATTATCTATCGTTTCTTGTGCCAATAAACAACATCCAAGGGGTTTCCATCTTTTTCAACAAACAATTCGTGATACTGATAATATGGGTTTCATACCAATGCTGGTCGCAACGTCTCTTCTGCTTTCTTGGCCAAAATAATTGTGGCAATAATTGTGGACTAACAATAAATTGTATAAAAAAGTTCAAATGTGTTCTCCTTTTCGCTTGAATCAGCAGGAGGTTGTTAAAGGAAGTTTCTCCTAATTGAATACACGACGGTTAATTAGTAGCCTGAATGAAATATAAGGCTTGCCCTTTAGCTCCCTGGTTTATTACATCCAAGGAATGTTTTTGGCTTATTTAGTTTATGAAATAATCAATCCCTTTACGTGCAAGCTTATTTAGCAGTACATGCAACTTAATAATGTATACTAACAAGCGTCCTTGCATCTTAGCTTCAGAAAATTTACTTGTAGACATCAGTTATAGTTGTACCCTTCGTCTTATATTCTAACATAGTATAAAGTTACTATATATTACATCAAGCATTTCAATATTTTAGTTCATCGTGCACCCTTCCCTAATAAGAAGCGTAGAATTGTGTAAGATCCCAAAAAGGTTACATGATTTTAGTGAGAAAACCGAACATCACATTTATTCATATACAAACTTCAAACTTAACTGAAAGAAAGACATTCCGTTTCAATTTACAGACTCTTGGATAAGGTTAAGACGTTAAGTTTATTAAATTTTAAGGATTTGGACATTTAGATAATCATTTAAAATTGAAGCCCCTGGCAATGCGAACAGAATGGTTTTGAACAGCTTACAAAGATATCAGACTTAAAACATGCATTTATGTCATTCATGACGAGACTGTCTGACTGCATTCCTACCCTGCTGGTTTGCATCCGCTAACAGACACACGTGCAATTCGGCCACTTCAACTTCCGTAGGAAATAAAGTATCAGATAGGGTTAGAGTGTAGGGTTTCAGATTGTAAAGACGAGAGTAAAACCGAAACCGGGTGAAAATGCACACAAATAGCTCCTTCGAAAAATGAAGACCAGTAAGCCTGAAGCTCCGTTACTAAATACGAGACCGAAATAAACACTCGTATGTTGTACGATACGCATATACTCTCAGTCAGTAGGTTGCGTATATCGTCGTATTCAGTTTATTTCATATCTCTGCTGTTTTGAAATCCATTACGAAAATTTCAGTACCAAAGTTGCTGAATGAGTTAATTTCCACCAAGGATATTGTAGAGTTTGCATAAATTGTGCAATCTGATTATACAGGACATTCCTGATTAGAAAATTAAATCTGTGGGCAGGAAGCAAAACAAAAGAAATCATTTATGCGTGCATTGAAGTAGGGGGTTAAGCTTAATTGTCTCTTTTCGACTGCTCATATTTGAAAATAAGTTGTTGGAGATCAAGAAACGTTCGTGACAGAAGTGTAATCATGGGGAAGAAAAGGAAATTACTAGACCCGTGTAATCATCTGAGAGTCTCATCTCAAGATAAAAATGAAGAGTGCCGAGTTTGCGGATATGAGCCAATGAAAAAGTCTCATTCGGTTCGTAATCGGAGTCGATTTGATGGTCACTACCTGAATACTGCTGCAAGGAGTTTGGTTGTTCCCTTAACCTCCAGTCGGGTGTTTAAGAAGGCTTCATACATCACGGTAGTTTCGTACTTTTATATTTTTATATTTTATCTTACAGGGTCTTTCAGTTCAATGGAATATATGTATAAACGTTTGGATTTCTAGGCAAAATGCCATGCTGTTGGAATATCAGCAATGACAGCAGCCCACAGTAAACCCCATCGGACATCTGGGAACCTTCCGGGCAGGAAATTAATTGGGGGCGATGTAGATGAAAATTCTAAACCATTTTTGGGTATGCGTTTTATCCGACTTAATCCCAACTGCTTTAATTTAGATGCTAAGCTAATCTCGGATTAAAATTATTTTATCGGCGTTTCGTTGTTTGAGATTAGAATTGGACTCCCACTTCAGAATTTGTAATCATTAAATGAACGTTTTGATTAGCCTGACTTGTCATGCATTCTATAATTATAACGAGATCCTCGGGCTAATCAATACGTAAACACATTAAAAAAACATATATGTAAGATTTGACCAATAGACAATAATGGATTATTGGTCCGTTTGCAAGACAGTGTAGGAGTTTACTTATTTTCCATTTCCGTTGATTACAATCTCAGTCGAAGAGATAAAAACTGCAGATATAAATAAGTAGACCATTTATTTAATTATTATTCTGAACCTTTTAAGAAGTTGGCTTTTATTTGTGCAGCGGCAAAGAATTGATATCTGGAAAATGCGACACCCATATTATCCTCTCACAGTTCTTGAACGTTGCCACAATGCATAAAAAATAGTCCCGTCCCGATGTTCATGGTGATAAAAAAATTTTTTTTTAAGGATAATCATTTCCTTGTCCCTAGGACAAAGAGAAAACTTGATGAGAGGCATTAGGGTATCCTCCACTCGAATGAACAGTCACAGTCATAGTCGTAAGTCGTAACACGTAACAGTAACAGGCAACTACCGACTACAACTGAAAATACATGCCTATCAAGGATAAGGTCTCGCATTTTTAAGGTCGGGGCAAGCAAATGAAAAGAACACGAGCCTACCATTCTATACACGACGAACCGGTAAAAACTATTGTCGAGAAGAGATTAATCATCTACTTGGATCATGTGATGTCGATCCCTCGTGCCTATGGAGTTTTTCATAATTTTTATAGGTTGTGCATTGATTGTTACAAAAGCATATTTAGTAACTTCCACTACACTACACTGATGATGCACTAGAAAATGAATTAAGATGGCCTGGAGATTGCAGCTACTTTTGGTCATTGCATGATTTTAAACAGGTGTATTCTGGTGTAATGTTTCAGTAAAAGGGGATGGACTATGTAACAAAGATCTTCTACATGGACACCGTACATCAAACTCGCTGGAGAAAGGCACATATGGAAAAGTTGATGATGCAGAGTCAGCATCACAAATTGGTTGGTCCAGCGGGATACCTATTGTATTAATAATTGCAAACCTATTTGACAAAATCATTCGTACATTTTCAGACATGGATATCCTACTAGATGAATCTGATCAGAATCAAATTCGACAGCTGCCTCTCAAGCCTTTGTTTTTCGAAGTTCCTCAGGAAGAAGAACAGCAATGTATTGAACGAGAATGGATCTTTTCAAAAATTGATTCAGTCTTTAGTGGAAGACCGAATAATCGAGGCATTGTTATCCATGGGAGTGCTGGCACAGGTGCCTTACAATTTAAGAACCTATACATTTCCTTGTCCCTTTTTAAAGAGTATGAATTTATAAACTCCGAGGTAATCTGAATATAGGGAAGACCACAATAGCCCTGTACATGGTGAAGCACAGTTGCTTTGGAAGTAAGAAAAATTTGGATGGACAAGGAAACGCCATGGGCAACGATGTGAAAAAGACTGAAAACTTCCGTCCATTCTCCAGACTCGTTTCTCATATTGTTGCCTATCATTTTTGTCAAGTGCGAACAAAATTATTCTACGGGAGCAATTAGAAAGATTGGCAATCCTAATCCTCATGCATTATTTATAGGTGGATAACAGGACAACATGCCTCGTACCAGATTTTGTCCATTCCGTCGCCGCTCAAATTTGTCAAGCTCCTGCATTAGCATCGTACAGAATGTTCTTGGAGGAAAATCCATCTTATCTTGTGGGTTGTAATTTTTATGAAAGACAATAAGCTTGACAAATTTCAATTAGGTAATACTTTTATTTTACTGGTGTCAACTATGTTTCAGGACAAGCTTTCGTTAAATAATTGCATAATCAGTCCCAGTTCAGCATTCGTGAACGGAATTATAGAACCTTTGATTCAGCTAAGAAAACTGAAGCAGCTTCCATCAGGGTATCTGATTTTGATTCTGGATTCTCTCTGTGAAGCCGAATCACATCGACCTTATGCAGGGGACACGATTTCTTCATTTCTGTCTAAGCACATTTTGAAAATTCCGTCGTGGTTCAAATTCATTGTTACAGTCAGAAGTAACCAATTGGACCGTCTCTCTCTTTTGCCATTTCAAAAAATCAGGTACAGTAAGGTTTTGAAAATTAATGATCACACAATTTTGATCCCATACAAATTACCTATTATTTCTTTAAATGACTAAAACAGCTTGGACAATATGGATGACAATATTATTCATGATTTACAAGATTACATCAAGTACAGATTCGAAAGAATTTCAAAACTAAAAAACACTGTCATTGCAAATCGTATCCGAACTATCACTGACGTCAATATTCTTCCAAATCTGAAGTACCATTTAAGAGAGCTGTCCGGAGGATGTTTTCTCTTCCTCAAACTGACATTAGACTTGATTGAGCATGGACACCTTGTCATTAAGTCATTAAGTTTTAAGGTTCAATATTTTATTTAATACTTTTATAACTTCAATGATAATAATACACTAAATTCATTTAATAATTTTAAATTGTGCTCCCAGGTTTTGCCAATTTCGTTGTCAGAAGTCTTCATGTTGCATTGTAATCTTCGATTCCCGACACAAAATGCTTTTGGATGCGTTGTTCCAATACTATCTACTTGCCTGGCCGCTTTGAACCCTCTAAATCTTTTGGAAATATATCACTCGGTGAATTCTCTACGAGCAAATGACAACCTCCCTTGGGTAGAATTTCTGAGAATTTTCAAGGTGAGATTTTGTTTTGACAAGTTGCACATTAGTTCATATAAACAACAGCGCAAGCTGGGTATTGTTCCTTTAAGGTCATTACAAAAATTCAATACTATAATAATGTATTAAAAACAAACTTTTAGATGTTTTAAACTTGGCTTTCATGTTTAGATTTTCTAATGGATTGAATTAATTTTATAGAACGTACAAGGACTTCTTGTTAAGAGGCTAGATGGGACGTACATGTTCTTCCATTCGTCATTCCGTGACTGGCTGTGCGGAAGGGACGGAGGACACTGCAAATTCTTTTGTGACACAAAGTATTTACTACTTGATGATACCCAAAAACTGGAAATCTTTTCCACAAGATAACTAATTTCTTTCTTATCTAATTACTAATTAGATTAGTAATTTAGATTTGTTTGTAAATTGTGGTGTAGATATGTATCCACTGTCGCCTATATATTATTTTATTTCATGCAGAAATGTGAAATACCGGTATTTTGCTTCAATTGTAATGATGCTACAAAGCTTAATATTTGTATTTTAGAACGGGTCACGCCGCAATAGCCTTTCGCTTCATACGAGTTGAAACTCCCCTGGGCCCTTTGAAAACGCTTGACCTTGCTCATCACATTCTGAAGGCAAATGTATTCAAAAATACTGGAGCTGTTACTGCAACTAACGATTTTCAAACAAAAAGTACACAAGCTTTGTGGCTACTGAGTAGCACTCCAAGTATTACTGCAGCACTGACAAGCTTTTCAAATATTTACAATCCAAATCTTACGGCAAGTTACTTATTTATAATTCTAATTTTAAAAATGTAGTTTTCATCTTTTATATACTATATACATACTATATTTCCCAGTCGTTAAATTGAGCATAGTTAATTAGGAACTAAGTAATTTATTCTTACAGGTCTCACGATTGTTACTTCTTGCTGGAGCTTCGCCAGACGCGCGGTCATGCTTATTCAACAATGCCCCTATGATTGTCGTTTGTGCAGCAGAAGCAAATATTGGACTAATGTCCCTCCTGTTAGAATATGGTGCAGATATTAATGCAGAAAATGACTTGAGAGATACAGCCTTGCATCTTGCTTCTCGTAGAGGTCATGTTCAGGTCGCACAGTATTTAATTCGACATGGAGCCAGACTTTCGACATTAAATTGTCAAAATGAATGTCCCATGGTGACAGCGACTTCTGTAGCTCAGCTGGAAGTCTTATGTTTATTTCTTTCACAAAAATGGGATGAATGTGCTGACATGAGTATTTCAAAAGAGGATGCATTGTTACAATGTCTTGTGACCTCCTGCAGTATTGGTCACTTTCAAATCGCTGAGTTTCTCTGTGGCCATTGTACAACAATAAATCTTTCTGATCGCTTCAGTGGTGAGACACCGTTGACCGCTGCAACCAAAAGTAATAAAAAAGAAATCGTAACATTTCTTCTTGAATACGGAGCCAATCCCAATACCCCTAACCAACGAGGCACACCTCCTCTAATATGTGCTGCAATAGAAGGGCACCACTGTGTAATGTCTGCTTTATTGGGAAGAGGGGCAAAAGTGAATGCAACAGACGAGTACAAGAGGACGGCTTTGATGGCTTCAGTTCGAAGAGATGATGTTAGTGGAGCAGACATACTGATAAGAAATGAAGCTATTTTAAGCTCATTAGACAAAGACGGAATGTCATCCCTTGGATGGGCATGCTTAAGAGGAAATGGAGCTGCTTTTAGATATTTGTTACAGTTTCCATTTGATATAAATCAGACGGATGTATTGGGTCGTACACCGCTAGATCTAGCAGCCTTTTCAGGCAGCGAAGAAATTTCTCAGGTATTGTTTGAGGCCGATTCAGAAGCTATTGGGTAACGATCAACTAATCTTCAGTACCGATTTTTACTGGAATTACGTTTATGTAGCTTTTACTGGATAAAGACGCCGCCCTGGAACATGCTGATTTGAAAGGTATTCGACCACTGGACCGTGCAATTGGATGTGGTCACATTGCTCTTGTTCAACTATTTCTGAGGAGAGGAGCAAAACTTGGAGCGACGACGTGGACGATGGCTAAAGGGAAGCCTCGTATAATGTAATGATTAACAATCAAATTATTATTTTACAGTTTCCCCAATTCCAATATTCTATGCGTTTATAGTAACTTAAAAAACAGTTAATCTTAATAAGTAATCTTTGATCAATGAGCAAAGTTGCTTTAATTATTTGATAGCTTTTGGCAGATGATAATCTACTCTTCGTTTCCTTGAATAGTATGAATTTTGTGATACTTCTAGATTATCGTTGCTAAACAAGCTGCTTGAAGACGGAAAATTCTTATTGGAGAAAGATCAACTCAGCGATGCAGAACACCGATTTCAGTACGCTTTGCGAAAAGTTCAATCTGCCGATTTTGTAGGAGACATGAAACCTGTATTTTCTGAAATGAAAACAAATTTAATGCTTGAACTCCTAAAATGCAAGAAAAGGTTGAATGTATGTTAATATCGTAATCAGTCTTCTGAATTTATCAAAGTGATGCCATTAAATTAATTGCTTTAAAATTAAATGAATTAATTTTCTGTATACAGGAATTCGAAGAAGTTGTAAAACTGGCTGATGATATAATTGCCGCGGAGCCCAGTTGTCATGAGGTTTATTTTGAAAAAGTCACAGCGTTGATTTCTAATCGGTAAATCTATTTTGTCCATATTAATTTATTCCATCAAACATACCATTTCCTAGTTTTATGTTATGCGTATATAGGATGATCAACGACGCAATGACAACTTTAACTATAGCTTTGGAGACACCAGGACTTAACCAAGACTTAAACAGGAAATTGGTTGAACTCAAAATACAACAAAATAAGCAAGACTTACGATAACTGTAGAATGGCTATTGGTTATTATAAAAACATTTATTCTCGCTACTTGTGGCAACAGTCTATACAGTTTTCTTTAATCTCAGGTTCACCGATTTCTGTGGAACATAATTAAAAATTCCTCTTGTGAGGTTTTGTAATTCACAGTACTGTCTGTTTAATATATCTATGTATATCTAGACTATGTATTGGGTTCATGCAATAAAACTTGAATCATGAAATTGAGCTAACTATTGTTGAAATAAAAAAAGAGTAATTGATTGATCAGAGGAGCTACAGCCATCGTAGATTATGTGCTTGGTAAACAGAAACATCTGCTTAATGACAGTCTGGGCTTTTGTTTCACATGTTTGATGGATGTTGCAAAGATAAGTCTTACGTCAGTATCGGTATATTTTAGGATCAGACCTTTCAATTCCTATAGAACAGAACCTGCCTAAGTACACTACCTTGAAAGATTCCATCAATTACTGTCTCAAATTAACGTTGATGATATTTTTAGCCAATTGATGGTTCTTTTGAACTATAAATAGGGGAAGCAAGCTGAGATAATCGTGTAAGATCTGGTGATTAATATCTGTAAAGTAGTACATTATCATCATACAATTTATTTACCGTACGGTTTCCACTAAGACTTTTCTCAGACTGTTTTTTTGCCTAGCAATCGAGAAAGGTTAGCTTCAAACTATCAACCTATACGGAGCTACAGTGTCATTTCCTTAAGCAAAACTGATTAAGATTTTGATAAATTCGATTGGCCGCTGGACAACACGTTTGATGCAACCGACATTGCCCCCATTAAAAGGAAATAAAAAACGGATATTTTTGCATTGGCTTGTTAAAAGAGCTTTCTTTCGATTGGATCGTGTAAAGAACATGACCTCCTTTTAAGCGTTCAGCCCATTAGTTGGTTAGCTTTTTCTCTCGGTCCTTCATTAAAAATAGAGATGATGAAAACGTCTAAATTCATGAACTGCAAACTCAATAATACTAGTGGTTAGAGGATATACCATATGTACTAAGCTTCCAGACCCAGATGATGGAGTCACTCATCTGCGAAATTGTAAATAGTTAATAATTAACTCAAATCCCATACTTGTGATAGTTGAAACTTCATTTCCAGAGTCTCGTCAGACTTTTACAAACGAAACAGATAAGTAACTATTAAAGGGATACTCTGATCTGGGCAAGATTTAAGCGTTACAAGCCATTGATTTAAACAATTGTTAGTTTTATTAGTACACCCTCCTGAAATTAAAAGAGAGTATGTAATATATAATACAATTATCAAGATTTTACTAAATAATGAAGATGACTAACGAGGAACCTACCACCGGGGCCTAACTCTGATTTATTCTGGTCTTGGATGAAATTGTAGGTCTCGACAAATAAGCTTGACTTTGCCATAGAACACGTCTTGCAAAAGGGGCCACCAATGGGGGTAGTTTCCCTAAAAATCTTATAATCCAGGAAATAAATAATTTCTTGGATTGCACATTTTCCGTGTTATCTCTGATTTGTTGAGATCTACAATTTCATCCAAGTCCAGAATAAATCGAGTTTGGCAACCCGGGCAGTTCCCCCGTAAAGGTAAATGAAAGATATACTTATTTCTAATCTAATTCCATCAAAGCTCTTTAACTTGTACGTGCGTCGTAGTGTTCGGGTGACATCAGTGTAGAAATTTCCTACGCGGTGTACAAGGAGATTTCCTTACACACACCCGTGTCCCGTGTATAAAGAAACTTTGTTTTTACATATTTAATTTCAACTTTCCCTATTTTAGTCATTATTTTATCGAAAAAATAAAGGAATACGATTTTTAAAAACAGTTTTTAATAGTCATGGATGGAGATGTGGATGATAATGGTCCTTCTACACTGAAGCCATCCCCACATTGCACCGCGTGTGCTTACGATTTCAGAACTGTCCGTTTCATTTTCATACCGAGGCAATATAATTGGAACCCCACGAAATAGGGGGAAAACCTTTAACCTTCCCTATTTAGATGGAAGCAGAACCCAGGTCAAAAGAAGGTTTACGAGTACAAGCACTTTATTATTTATTGACTTCCTTTGAGATTATCTCACACAGCATTAGAGTAGGATTTGTTGCTTCCATTGAGAATTAGGCCTGTGGTCAACTCCTATTCTGCTGTTCATTTGTCCAAGCTCTACGACAAGGGAGCTTGAATGCGATCCATTGGAGTCCATTTGCTGAGTGGAAAATTAAATTTTCATACTGGGAAAAGTTCACGGCTCAAACATTCTTAGAGGCACATACCCACAACGACAATGACAACTTGGGTTTCAATACCTCATGATGTTGTAGAAATTGTAGGAATATGAACCTCTCTAATTGAACTCATTTTGCATCGGTGCCTGCCTGACAAGGATTAACACTTAAGCCTGCAGAATATGAATCCATAACTTGTCAAGCATTCTACATTTACATAAACCGTATTCTTACAAGTCGATTCTTTGAACTTCCATTGATTGCCCACGAAAAGTCATGTCTTAACTAAATTATATTGTGCAATACTTGCCCTTTGAACCAAGTGCACTTTAAATAAACTCACTATCTAAATGAATTCAAAAAATATTCAAGCTCTTTTAACAGTCCACCACATTCATACAATATAGCTACTCCAAGCCCCTAGCCAGCCTTGTCTATGAACAGTCCGATGGATTGATGGCGGTTGCAAGTTTTTCCCAGAAAAAAAAATGTATCGATCCTAATTAATATGAACCGTCTTTAAAAAGCATACAATCATTTAATTTTTACTACATGGTTAACCAAACATGATTCATTCACAAATACAACTCTATTAAAATTCTACTTTGATACAATTGTGGTCACAATCTGATTTGTAACTTCGGAAACACATTTTATAGCCAAGTCGATTTCGCACTCCAAAATCCAACGATGACAAAGATGATTATCAGCTTGTAATCGAAGCCAAAAGTACATAGTACCTGCACCCGTACCATTAAACTTTTCAACTCAATTCCCCCAACCCCATAATCATCCCCCATTAGCCTTGCCATCGCTCAGACTCTTAATCTCTCCTGAAATCCGACTTGTTGACCTGCAATTGTGTTCATGCTGTTGATTAGGACTTCAAACATCTATTAAATATTTTACATAAATTCTCTACTTTACAAACTTCATATCATATATATACATATTTTATTTAATAGAATCAGGAACAGGAAATACGTACAGCAGCAGTAACAATAAATCAGAACAAGGAATAGGAAAAGCTTATATTGAAAAGGGGGATGGTGTTATTTTCTCCCTCAACTAACACAACAGTTTCAGCCCTACTGTCCAGACTTTGTTAGCTTAGCCATCGTTACCCTAATGTTTAAACTCTCTTATGGAAATAGTAACGAAGAGATTTTCTCAAACACCAAGGTAAATCTTTATAGTTCTCTTCTCTACAGTTATGCTTTAATATATTTAGATACATGTTATAGTGTATTATGAGAGGAACGTATTCCAGCTGTATGTATGCATAATGAATGTACAGGAGCGAATAACGATAGCACAAAATGGCAAACTATTGGACGTGCTTTAAAATCGGGGTTGGTCTACAGGGAGAAAGCTCTATAATTTCTATAATTTTAGAATTGCCCCAGAGTATATAAAAAAACCCCAAGGAGAAAATATATGGAGCATCTTTAGGGATTGGAGTATGACATCTCTAGATAAGAGAGGAAACATAAAAACAGTATAGGAGGTTAAGGAGAAAGGTGTAGTTGCAGAGATAAGATAAGGTTATGAATGAAAATAGTATAACTGATGTTGTTACTTAATGAGATTAGAGTTATTAAACAACTGGTGCTGAGGAGAGTGTATATGACGACTTTGAAGTTACTGTAGAGGAGGGAGTAATTCTACTAGGTCTGGTAATACGTTGGTTATATTCTGTTCATATTTGAGCCAAATTATCAAGTTATATAATAGTTTGGCCTGAGTTCCTCTCAATCCGGTGTTCACCAACTTCTCCAACCAGTCCCCTGTTATCAGTCCGACTTTTTGCGAATTGCTGAGAGTCCTCCAACATATCTTGGGCAAATGCATCTGGGTCTGAATAAGACGCCCGTCCATTCTCTAAGAATCCGTTAGATTTTGCGGGCATCCAGACGTCTTCGAATGTTTCCGCGGGGGCCAGGTCACTGTGCAGTTGAGAATAGGTGTCCATTTTCTTACCCCGCATTCCAAGAAAGCCAGAGGGCCCTTTCTTTCCTCGCATTCCAAAGAAGTTTGACTGGGGGACTTTCTTTCCTCGCATACCGTAAAACCCTGCCGAAGGTGCTCTTTTCCATGCTTCAATGTCGTGATATAGCTAGAAAAAGTATTAAAGGGTTTTCAGCATTCATGAATATAATCTGCGTTTCCTGTACAAAGTCTACGCTTTCTACGTCGGTCTATGGGACCAACAGCATTAATTAGTAATTACCTTGTGTGCATACCCAAACCCTATCTCTGTTAAGGAATCTAGGTAGGATTCTAGTTAGAACCTGTTGACGAATAGTCTGAATGCTTAGCTTGCCCTCATAGGCTGAAAATATGCTGCCTTTTTTAACATCTCATCCGAAAAATTATGAATACGATATAACTATCTTCAACTAGGAAAAATCTTTCCAATGCAATGGTTATATGCAATCAAAAAACAAGGGAGGCTCAACAATTTCTTGAACTCCCCTGCCTTTAGAGCAAAGCGCTTTTCCATATCCTCTGAATAAGGCTGAGAACGAGACTCAGATTTAAGAGAAAGTGGGCTTGCTAATTGCTTTAGACCATTTACCCTGATACGTCGGTGGTTCCACTGACGTCATTAATTTAATGATATCTTTTCCAATGTTGCAGGTTCGTGAACAGTTAAGAGGAGAATTTTCTTGTTTTCGGAAACAAGCAGCCTCTAGAGACCAGGTACTAGGCTGTTTCCGCCCACACATGATTCAACGGAGAGAATAAATCTCAGAATTCGTAGATAAGCTAAACTTTTCAAAAGGGATTTTGAGCCGTTAGTTTTCATCTTATTTGGGAACTTTAAATTTATTGGAACATGTGCAGGGGTAAATACTTAAATGTTGAATGCAGTTTCAGATTACTCTCCTATACACTGGCCTTGACATTATTTACAGCCATAAAATAATAATAAAACCCCTTTTAGATGAGCAACTCTTATTTTGAGAGGTTAAAACATTCAAACCATTTTGACACTGCTTTTCTACTAACATTTTCTTTTTAAATGCAGTATAATAAATAATGAATATGCGTATGACGTTCTGGATGTAGAGATTCACAGGAACAGGGAAAGAAGAAGAGAAAATACAACCTCAAGGCTGTTCCCTCAAAAATCCGTCGTTGGTATTCTGAAAATTACTACTGGAAACGGATCTTCAATATGAAGATGTGAATGGGGAATGGTATCTCATACTTTTTGTTATTTTTTTAAGAAACAATATTCCCTCCTGCTGGTCCTACATGACGAGTAAGTTTTCGAAACTTGCCCGAGGTGACATACGATTACGTTCAATTATAATTTGCCTATTTCGATATCGATATTGACGCGGTATTAAAGAGGTTATAAATCAATTTTTAAACTGCGTGTTGTAATAGAAGCTCTAATTAATTCTATTAAGGATGTTGGAACAGATTTGGTTATCATCATGTTACCCATATTATTTAAAATTTGTATTAAAAAATTCTAATTTAAAATTCGTATTATAAAATGTTGGTCAATGATACAACTTTTGTAAACCCCTAAAAATAAATACAGACATATCAGTTTCAAATGAGTATCTGTATAATCTGCTGAGCCTTTCATTAAATTTTGGTTTATTAACTACTATAGCAGCATTGATAGCATCAATATCAGCGTGGGTTGGGGTTTGATGGACAAATGATTGGAAAATAAGTTGATTACGAATGGTGAATGGTATGTCATGGTTAGGAATCATTCATGTTGTAAACTCTTGTTAAGGGTTTTGGAACGGGCTAAGACGTAATAGTTTACCAAATAGGAACATTTCCTCAGTCCTCGAAAAATTGGTATTTCGGGTCAACACGAGTATTGAAGGACCTTTCCGAAGCCTTGCCCGCAATTACTTACTTTCGGTGGGTGCATTATTAAATCTTGATACTTTGTACGTGTATGTATAGTTAAGGCTAATGAAGTTAATGCGACACATTAATGTCTAATTTTAAACCAAGCAATTAGGGTGCTTGATATTCAATGCACTACCATATGCCAAATCCCGACTAAATTTGGATTTTTTCTAAGCCCTTATTAGTCTGAACCGGAAACCATAAAATTACAATAACTGACCGTAGCACCCCTCACTCTGCATTATAATTTTGCCTGAATACAACTTTCCTCTATAATTACTTTTATATTCATTCCTAATGCGGCAAAAATATTGAGGTTTTATATTAGTTCATACCTCGTAGTTCCGTGGATACTTTCCAATCACAATCGGCCAACCAGGATGATGGTGACTAAATTCTTGAGGAATCTCACTTTCTAAGCTGAATACTGTGCATAATGTAGCGAATATGATGGTCAAAACCACTCCTGAATCCACTGTTAAATGTATCCTTTTCATCTCTCGTCTTTTGATAAATTCGATCCCTCTGAAACACAAAATCCATTTTATTTTAGCATAACTATAACATACTTTGCTCATCCTTTGTCCATACATTCCTAACATTTTTAGAGGAATCTATGCAGGAATTTACATTTAGTTTTCCAGAATTTAAGGTATATCAAAATCTTTTTGTTTCTATTCACATAAAAGTAATCAATCATGTAGGCAAGTAAATACACTCGGATTTCCAGTTTCAAACTGCATCCAAAAATCCTAATGCTTTTTCATTCAGGATCAATATGAACCGAAAGTCTCAGAACAGACGTTTTTTAGAAAGGCGTGTATAAGTATATTTATCCTGTTTTCCAGGAATTATTACAATTAATGTTGGTTATCTTTTTAAAATATAGATTTGTTAATCAGCTTAAATTTGTATACAATAAATAAATACAGAGTTCTTTATATTTTTGACAATGTCTACCAAAATGCTCGACCTAAATGTTCATGTCGTTCTTATGTACCAGAATGTTTGTCTATGAGTAGACCCTCGAGATTATTTCTAGAAGAAGGAACTTGATAATTTTAACCATGTCATTTTTGTTCTTCAAAAATATGACCCATCGTATTTGTCACCTGAATAAGTCCCCGTTGTCAAAATGTGTAGGTAAATTACAGAAAATCTATATGAGATTTGATAATATGAGTTTGTATAAGCTGTGTGATCGTTTAAATGAACTTGGAAGTGTCAAATTAAGTCAAGTGTATTAATGTTAACTCTGACCGTGACTCGAAACTGTAAGCAATGTAGTACATAACGTATTCTATTTCGGTCACCTCAATAAGGAGAATTGAAAGAGAAAATTGAGAGAACAACATTCTAACGGGGTGAAAGATATAAAGAAAGTATTGGGGTAACGTGACACTAAAATATTTGATACTGCGAAATGTGTCTTAGCAATCCTTCTTTACTACATTCCGTACTTTCACTAATTAAAGGTTCCTGGAAAGAACATTGTTTTTCTCGACAAATCATTCGATAGCCGGACATGTCAAATTTTAAGCTACGATACATGCATAAGGCTGATGTATATGCATCCAATTGCTTGCACTCGAAGTGAAAGCTGATTCCCTTCACATGTAGTGTTGATTTTCGGCCTGACTGTCAATCGTACTTTTGACGTATGTTTTATGGAAACTGTTGTATACGCCCATGCTGTCGTTTGTCCATGTATGTTCGTCAATGAAAGCAAACAGAACTTCCATTCAATCAAACAAGCAGAAATTAGCATTCGCTAAATTGATTAAG
The DNA here is from genome assembly GCA_034695115.1 of Desoria olivacea. NCBI lineage: Eukaryota > Metazoa > Arthropoda > Collembola > Entomobryomorpha > Isotomidae > Desoria > Desoria olivacea. The sequence continues at coordinate 52,786 of JAQFZA010000061.1, read as the reverse complement.
AGTTCCTTCATTAGACAGAAAGCATACAGAAGTGGTAAGCCAAAATTTCAAATTGAATCAACTACTCCCACTTTTCACTAAATGCCATTGGCTTGTTTCAATATAGTATTGAGGTCACGTAATGTTCCTTAATACTGATACATACCAGAAAATCAAGCAAACGCTGCCTGTTTCAGTAATACTCATCAAATACTGTTAAGACAAGCAAAATTACAACAAACTCAATGAGAATAAGTTGAGGAATATTTTTGAAACCCGTTTGTCAATTTGTTTCAACAAGGAGTCCAAAATTTCACTACATTACTGGAAATCGTAAAGCATTGGGATTTCCCAACTCCAGATTTGTACATATTACTTGAATGAATTAAAAAAAAGAATTCAGCTCTTTAACGAGGCTAAAAAAACAACAGCTACAACCAGTATGAAAAACATGTAAATGTAGGTTGGATGTACCTGTGAGGTGGGTGGAATAACACATACACAGTCCCTTAGGATGTCATTACTTAGCATGTTCAGTTAAGCTGTCTACAAATAAAATCTACGGTTATAAACCAAAAGAAGTGAAATCAACAGATATTCCCGTTAATATTAATGGACAAGAGATAAGATCCAAGTTCCATATCTGGAGTGGAGCCGAAGTCCACCAACGCACTCGTTAGGCCCGGAGTATGATAAAATGCAAATGTGAAATGGTGATGTGATAAAGGTAATTAAACATCTCTAGGAGAGATTATAATCAAGAGAAACTGAGGGAAAGGGGAGGGAAAGGCTAAACATGCAAGTTAGAGAGGGAGAAAGGATAAAGCAATTAAAAGTTGCCGTCCTCATAGTTCAGAACGGTGAGAGGGACCCTGCCTGGTAGTTACCACTTCACATGGCAAATACCCAAGCTAACAACCACTACTCACTTCTTGCTATTACTCTCTCTTGAGTGAACTGTACATTAAAATTATTTATAACCAACCTTGTCCAAAGAAAAATACGGAATAACTCCTTCCTTCCTACCCAACATTTTTAACCGGCTCTAAATTTATGTTTTATATCCTGTTCAGTTCCTCTCCTACTAACATTCAATTCATTGCTTGCTTTTTCTATGCATTCTGAACGTATACTAAGAGACTGGGATGAAATGGAGAGGTGAGCAAGGGTCGGAAAGTTAATTGAGTACTTTTAGGGCTTAATTTTTGGTGTAAGGATGTGTAATACTTGATGATGGATGCTACTAAGCAGGAATTTACGGGATTATGAAATGAGACATGATTGGAAGATATGGAAATTGTTAGATTAGATGCGTAAAAGTAGAAGAAATTCAAAAAAGAAAGACTTACGGCGGGTGAAAGAAAGGTTTTCTGGCGATGTTGGACTGAAGAAAGTAAGAAGAGATTCTAGAAGAGGTACAGAGATAAGACAACGAGTCCCTGTTGAGATAACCACGCTGGGGAAGATGGAACGGCACTAACCCAGGTGGGTTGTGGATTCGGGCACTTAAATAGTACTGGGAATCTGGATGTGCTGATGTTGGATGTGTGTTATGGGGTTTCTAGGGGTGGAATACTGACATTAAAGCCAGATTTGGAGAAAGTGGGGATACGAGCAGGCAAGACGAATGCTATGGGCCGGGAGGTACTGATGGTGTTCAGAATTCTAAGCTACCAAGCGGTCTGTCTCATGCATTTCGTCCAGAACTTGACTGTCTCCCGGGTGGCATGCCCTCAGCACGGAAACAATAACTTTACAGCCCCTGAACACATGGGTACTCCAAGCAGTAGCAATAAAGAAGGAACAAGACGTCATTTATCCCCCCACTAATAATGAGCCAATGGAGGGATTTTCCTTGAAGTTTGCAGTTTAATTCGTACAGGTCCTCAAACATTTTCTTACACTTCCCACACTCCGTCCGTTCTACATAATCGATAAATGTTCATGATTTCATAATGACTCTAGAAGTTACCATTGTGTGACTTGAAGGCGTTTTAGGTTATAAGTTCGTTCTTACTCATGATGAATGTCATGCACGATATTAGGCATTCAAACTAAATTAATATTTTTCTATACACACTTACCTTTCCAATCCCTTGTTTGTGTGAAATGAAAGCGGTTCTCTAAACTCGGCCTGCCTGTTGATGGAATTTGAGAGGTTGACGGCTGAGATATAAGAAATATAATTTAAGAGTTATGCATTATAAATGGAGGACCTTGTTTTCCGACAATGGTATGTCACTCTAATTGTAGTCGGATTTATGATATGTGACAGTGCCACTGTTTAGTAATGTCCTTCCAAACCCAATTGGTGATATAAAATAGGTTTAGAACTATGAAAAGCAATATTTTATTAGTTTTAACCTGGTCCTTAGGTCCAGTTAGGTCAGAGTTGGTATGGGCGAAATAGCAAGTAGCTATGGGTTGGTATTTTTTAGCGTCGAGAGTGGAGAAATTTAAATAGTGGATGCCTGAAGGTGGCGAAATGTACAAGAAAAGTGATTTCTTTTACCCTGCTAGACGTATTAAGTGTTTACGGACGTCAAGTGTGAAATAAGGATTTTCTCCCTACATTTGTTATGTCTGCTAATTATTTAAAAAAAAAAAAAAATTAGTGCATGTCCGTTCATATGAAAAAGGTTAGATTTAGTGGAATCAAAATTGTTTGCTTAGAATACAGATGAATCTTCTAATTCTACTAAACGGCCTTCCACACGTTGTGTACGAGCTTTTGTCTTATAGGGCCCAGAGGTTCAATGAAAGAAAATCTTTGCTCTGTTTTAGCTCTCTTGAATAATATCACAGACAGTAATTTAGTAGCAGCACAAAGAAATAAAAACTACTGTTTAGTAAACTGGGCCCCATGGAATTCCTTATTATCTCTGGGCCCATCAGCAGCATCTACGACTTATTAGAAGAAGCAATTAGCTCAATCCGACTCTTTCCTGGTAATGTTTGTTGCAACAAGGAGTGACCTTATATGGCTTATCGCTTTTACAATTACAGATAAACTTTTCTAACCCGATTTGCAAAACGAATAGATGTAAACTGCACATATTTCACATACCCTTTCACCCTTTCTAACCGAATTAGCTTTGTCCTGTTTCCAATTCGCTACTGTCTAGGTCAAGTCAGGATTCGATGTCAAGCGGAACAAACTACTATTTCAACTTCTACATCACATTTTGAATAATTGAGACTTTAAAATATACTTTAAATATAAAAGTACATGAACACATCTGTTGAGATTTTAGTTGGTCCCTCCTGGTTGAGAAAATCAGTTTACATTTGTCAACGACCTTCCATGAAAAAAGAAGCACTCACGAAGTAGTAAAGTCCGCCTCATCTGGCATGTCACATCTATTATCTTGGAAGTAACCAAATCCGACATTGTAATTATCAATTATCGAACCAGCGGACTTGCTCAGTAATCCTGAGAGAATCTAGTAGGGTGGGTCTGCTGTGGTGGCTACGTTCTTCAACTTCACCCACTGGTGAAAGTTAAGGGGAAAAATAGCTTTTCTGGGGTGAAATTAGAAAGTTGTTAAAAGGCGAAATGTAAGAAATACCAATCGACCCAAACTCTTACCAGTTTAGTAGTACATACATTTAAAGGATTTTATTACCTCTTTGGAGACTATTTGTATTTCAAACAATAAGGCCTATTTTTATTCAAAGACATCAAAAGATGTAAAGTTGAAGTTTACTTGAGGGTTACCGTGGAAAATGTTAAACAGATAGCACTTGAGGTATTCCAATATCCTTCCTGCTGTATGTAGTTCAGGTGCTTGATCCGGCCGAAAGTTTCAATCCTGAAGTGCCCTTATTCCCCCTTACCACGCAACCGTTTGTCATACATTAATAGAATTTCTTTAAATGAAACATTATGCCGAATGGAGGATGATGAATATCTTTGTAAAATGATGTTAAGAAGCTTGCTAAAATTGAATCCCAAAATAAATACAATCTTCGATCCGTTCTGATATCAAATGAGTTTGATATGATTTGAAGCATCTTTGGCTTCAAAAAAATAAATCAAGGATTCAAGATTTCCGTTTTTCATTAGACTCAAATGAAACTGATATTACTGAGACCTTGAGATTGAAGCTGCTTAACAAATTCATCGCAACATCTTCTGTAATAATGATGAGAAGTAAGTCCTAGATGGAATTGAATATGACCCACTCCTTGTGTTGAATACATAACATCTAAAAAGTCATGGCATAAGCGACCAGAAACCTCATAGGACTAAACAACCAGTCTGATCATTATCTGCTACATATCATTAGCTGTACTCATTTGTATTTATATAATAAAAATCACACCGTTTTTTAAATCTTGTCCGCTCTTGGGAATAACAAATCTGATACTAATGATTATGTCAAGTATATTATTTCACTTGTCATTGTGATTGATTTCGATAATATACTACGGCGTGAATGCTATTCCTCTCGTACCTATTTGATTGAGGCTTCTAATCTTATTTCAATTTTGAAATAAATAATATCGTATACTATATCTATGCATGCCATGAAAAATTCAAATTATTATATTAAAGAGGGAGATATAGAGAGAACCCCCTACTTATTTTAACGACACACGCCGAAAGACAACAATACATCAACAGATATGTACCTACAACACATTTATTTTTAGTCTTCTCAAGCTCGATAAGGTAAGGATCCAGTGAATTTTGGCTTACAGAATGTCATGTGTTTGAAAGGCTGACGTGACTCTTTAAGAAAACTGATTTGTTATTTCAGAAATCATATTCTAGCAGAAGGGAGTTCTTCTGAATGTGATGCTTCACTGCGGGGGATCGGTTGGATGATGCATTTAGTAGGAACTAGAAAATGTATGGAGTCCAGAAAGCTGGAGTAGGAGTCATCGCATACAAGCTACAAGTAGCCAACAGAAGTGACAAAACTTCTACAGACTTAAGTCTAGTGTACACGTGTAGGGATTGTGATTATGCGAGGGAAATGGATGTAGAATATCTCCTCGTCAACCAACCAACAACCAGTGAATTTATAATTATTCAGTTGATTAAGACATTTATTTAACACAAATTAAACATTTTTAGGAGCTAAATAAGGAACGTGCTCGATGCTCGGGATCTGTACTACCTTTATAATGATAAACTGTATTATTTATCTACGTATTTTGTACTTTATTCCCACAATTTAATTTGCGACATTGTATTATTTTCAATCCGTAATAATCGCAAAAAACAGAAGAAGACGTACTGAGTCTGTAGGCATGAAATCCTTGACCTAAGCGTAAGAAACTGAAACACACACCGATTTGTTATGGGACTATCGCCTAAAAGTTCAATCAAACTTCTTCTACCAATCCAATGGTACTTGGTATGGAATTTGGTAAGGTATTTGGATTGAACAAAGTTTTAAAAACAACTGTCGTTTCTGAAGAACATTGATTGACAATAGGCGAGAAAATGTCATTTCTAAATCCTGACATGTTTGGAAGAAAATGTTCCAGCATAATTGATTTCTCTGTCAGATGGAAGATATGCAAAACAAACAACCGGATAATCTGATTAGTCTACACTCTTCAAATGTCATTCTTGGCGTATATAGCTACCAGGGAAAACCTGGTAGCATACAGTGATACATTCATTGAAGGTGTCATGCTAACGACAGTCGTCTGAATTGATTCATTCATAGTGTATTAGAACCTCGCTTCAAAATTATGATATTAAAAACCGATTCTTGTACGGGATATCAAATACTGTATTATTATCAGCTTAAACCTGAAACATAAATCTGGTACTTTTCTTAATCGTAGGGAGAAAATCCGGCTGCAGAAGACTAGCTTCCTTAATGATGTCCGGAAAAAGCTGCTCTCCTAAATGTAGCAAATTGGAGCGTGGGTGAATATTTTTTCATTTCTAAACATCCCCAACCCCGTAAGAATCAGCAATACTCCCACACACACACGGTCCTTTGACGTGGCAGGCACTTCTTATTTCATATAGCAGTGATTGCAAGGTTTGCAGTACGTAGATGGATAGAGGCTGCAGTTTTTCAAAATGAATTAAATGGCTCTACAACGATGGAGATTAATACTATAAATGTCCTACTTATTCTTTTCTGGCAAAGCCGAATCGATAACCAACCATGGTAGGCAATCTCGTAACTATATTTGAGTCTTTTATCGCATCCGTCTAGTATGGACATGAATTTTTTATTAGTACCCCGATGAACAAATCACATCCGTTTAGATATGTACCTACTTATACAGAGGTATCCTTTTCCCCGATGATGACCTTCTACTTAATTGAAGCTATACAATTGTTTTCGAACTGCACAAAGAAGCAGGTGCCGGTATTTCTACATTCGCTAACTCATCTTAATACAGGGACAGGACAGTTGCAAATAAAATCCTTTTGAAAAAATACGTTTAAGAACATCCTACCAACGGTGTTGACAAAAGTGCTGCAGGCTTTCTTGGGTATACATCTACGCAGTTTCATTGGATAATTAAAGCAGTATACTATAATTGAATGCTGAACTTCAGTCCAGAAGGAAGCAGTCCCATAGGGACATGATTTCAGTTTCCTAGGCGAGATTACATGTCACATACAATTCAGAAGCTTGCATTCACAATTTAATTATTTTACTTCATCCATCCTCCTTCAGCCAGTCCCGTCATTTCTGCTGTATGAGTAACCCCAAGTTGCATGACATGGGATGGGAATTCCACATACTTACATTTATGAGGGATGAGTGACACTATATGGGTAATCAATGGTAATTATTGTGCCCTTCATATTTGGAAAGTTGAGAGTATAGGGTTTTACTTTTTAGTTTCGATTTTTGCTGTTACCTTTGTTTGTGCAGTGATTATTAAATACGCTCACGTCCATATATCCATTGAAAATAACGTCTTTCTTGATTCTTGTCTTGCCTTTGCTCTTCAGAAGAATCGAATGATAACTAATTCGATATGGTTATTTGCAAATGTACAACACACGAACAAAAAAACTGTCGGTAATTTTTGACGAGTTTGTACATACATACTGTGGTAAATAAGACCCATTAATTCATCTCTTCTTCCCGTGCATAGCCTACCTTTGCGTACAGAAACTCCACTCTATTAAGTCTGCAAACTCCTCTATTTCGATATTGCTGTACAAACATGACTTTCGATTACTTCCAACTAGTCGACTAGTTTCGATGTATTTATTCCTCCTCAAATGAGAGTTATGACGACCCAGGTCATAGATTAGGTTTTGCTGTTTACAGATTTCCTGTGAAAGCCTCAGTCAAATAATTCAAAGGGCCGAAGGGTAGAGGGGTTCAGAAAGATATCAATATCATGCACAGGGTACCTAACTCTGTAGATATAATATCGTATATTATTTTAAACGAACAATCTCATTACAATATATATTTTTTTAAATCAGGCTTCGAAGTTTCAATTTAACAAAAAAAATCACAATTAAAAATCCTTAATCAGCTTTTTAAAATATCAGATTAATGTAATCTTTTGTCCATTTATTTTTGAAGACTCAATCACAATCATAATTTAGCAAGATTTAATAAATTTGTAATCCTTAATCCCAATTAACTTAATAATCAGACTAATTTAATCCAAATGATCCGTAATTCATACAATTTCTTGGGATTGCGCATCCCTCAAAGACAAGTGTACACTGTGGGAACCATTTACTACCGAAACACAAAATGTAAAATTCTCAAGTATATCCATCAATTCCTGTTTTTTAAGCTGCAGAAGTTAGAGTCAATTAATAAGTCAGGCTGCAATAAAACTTCAAATATTCCAAGCAAAAGAGCTCGCAACGCAATCGAACCCACCTATTTAAAACGTGAGATGATTCTTAAATACAAATAACTATTCAATACATTAGTTGTGACGGTTACCCAGAATTTATTCAATATGCGACTTTTCAAATACATTTTCACCCTCATACGACAGACCGTAGGCATCATATATACAAATTTTAAATAAATGAAGCCAACATTTTGTATTCATATTTCAACCCCCTGGCCATATATATTAAAGACTTGAAATGACCTTTCAAAATGAAGGTGCGGTGATCGAAAACCATAGAAGACCCCTCGATTCTATCACATTATAAAAGTGCGTAGCCACTGCAGTATGTATAGCATCACTGTTCCTCGTTGTTAGGTTGTACCGGTGGTTCAGCTGGGGCAGCAGCGGGAGCGGCGGGGGCTGCGGCACCATTTCCAGCTCCCCAATCAAATCCACCAGGTCTATCTTCTGGCAACGGATTGTAGCTGGGATCCTCTTCTACTGGATCGAAGAAGTTTCTCCTACGAATTTTCATAGAAAATAGTATTTCCAAATTTTGGCTTATTAAAAACTATACATATACTTTGAGTTACGGACTGAAACTTACAGGAATCGCGGTGTCTTCAGGATACGGAATCCACCAGGTTGGTTAGGGAATACATCTTCCAAAAAGTAGTATATATGTCCAACCGATATTCCAATTAAATCGATTTGAACTGAGTTTCCCAGAAGGAGAGAGAATCCTAGGATTACCAGAGGCAAAAGCGGAGCCTGAAAACACAGGTAATTGAAAATAAAATAAATTCCTCAAGCTTATCCAATGCGTCTTCACCAAACATACAGAATGTAAGCATTTTAACTTAATTCAAGGTTTTACCTGGAAATTCAGTATCCCAAAGAAGTTCATTCGAACCATTGGGTTTCGTCGAGACCAAACATAAACGAGCATCAGAGTGAATGCATGACCCAGAAAAATAAGGTTAGCGAAATAGGCGATCACCTACAAGATCATTAAAACACGACAATTTAACAAGTGAAGGATTATTAATTAGGCTAGTCTTTATTAATTGATGGGGTTTAGTCTTACTTTTAGTTGTCCCAAAACCAGATTTTTAAGTTTTTAAAAAACTTTAACGAAAATAGTTTTAGATTTAGTATCAGTTTTATGCAACACTAAAATTGGAATTTGGTTTCAGTCTCTAAAACTGTCGTCGACTGGTAATAACTAAAACTATAAGGATCAGTAACTAAAACCCAACAACTTAAAATACTAGCTTTAACATCAACGCTTTACAAAACATCCGAATACCAACCAGTGTCATGAGGGCACCAAAGAAGAACATCATAACAAAATCGGCAGTTCTTCCACGGAAGGAGGACTCCTCCAATGTTCTACAGTAGCGGTATGTAAATATTATGTTAAATACGAAGTTGAAGCTTAGCGTTCCGAAAAATAGAAAGGTAGTCAAGAGTCTCCACCACTAGAACAGAGAACAAAGATAACACATATTTAAACAATCAAATCCATTAAAAAATACACCCGAATCGTGAGGGGGTTGTATCTAATTTCAGTATTATCTAACGAACAGATTTAGGATTAATCGTTTCAGAAAAACCGAAAAGTCAGGATGACGATAATGAAATATACATAATATGTTTTAATTATTACAACCACACAGCAACTACTTAATCCTGATATTCCTCCTCACATTTCGAATTGCACATTCCAACCGTTAGACGCAACCCCCTCGCCCATAATAACGTGTTCAGGTCTTGAGAGACTTACCTGATGGTGTTGTAATACCAGATATGGATTGAAATACAGGTCATACGGTGAGACCAGTTCCATGTGCTGCAAACCAACAATTCACCATTCATTATAAGCCAATTTAAAACCATATATAAAGTTAACATGTCATAGATTCAGCGTAGCAAGTGTCAACGTTTAATTAAAAAAAATATCCTTTCCATCATATCTTATCATCATCTGTCATGTTGTTCTTGTCTCGTCTCCTAATAATCCCTTTGCAGTTTGATGGCTGTAGCGCTGCTGCTGAGGAATTTAAATTCCATTGCACATTGCAATCTCAAAACTACAAGCTAACCTTCAGAGGAAACTAAACCCTTTAAACTATGAATTTCTTATGATGGAGAACATAATCCATTAAGCCATCCCCTCCTACCAATCTAAAACTTCCCCCATACCTAACTAACCTTAAACTTACGTAAATGATGACCTCTAATCAAGTTTTTTTCTCCTGTAGGCATATGCCACACATGACATGAGATTAACTATCGGTATGACATCCTACAACGAAGAAGATCCAGGTTTCTCAAAAAATCAAGAGGGGCTCGTGTGACGTGTCACACATCTTGTATTTGACATTCTGTTCTGATGTCCCTCAATTATGACCTATCTCAATACTTCATAGGAATACAAGTGTGGGATTAAAAAGGGAGTCTCTTCCACATTCTCCTCTACGACCCAAGGGGACTGATTAAACTGACCGACGTTTCATTAAAATAGGTGATGTGTCACGGATGGACATTCCAACTTACAACAGCCAAGGTGGTGAGGACACAAGCGGTCGTGTAGGCCCTTGTCACCACCGGGATCTCGAGGTAAGTACTCCAAAAAGATTGATGAGCCATGGTGCAGTTGGATTCTAACTAAGAGAGCCAGGGCTTCCGTAACTCCCTTCGAACTTTCTAACCAAATAAAGTTTGGAAATCAAAATATTCTTAATTTTGTGGCCAAATCTGCTAGTGGTTAGGAAAAACAAATCATCTACACTCAACCCTCCCGCTCCACAAGTCACAAGTACAAATCATTCATATCCCCAAATCCTATCAAGCCATTCCCTTCGTTTAATGCCCCCTCTTCCTCTTTCCCAATTTAATATTCGTTTAATAACTTCGTTCCTTATCGAAATTCGAAAATAAACTAATAACTAAATAGTCAGACTGGTGCAGGGGCTGAATATTCAGTTAATGTGGCTCAGAAATATGTCTCAAATCTTTTTCATTTTAACTGAAACCAACGCCAAGAAGTGAACAGCTTTCATGAAAAAAAATCTGGATTTTGTCTGATTTTTTTAGTCAAAATATGGATAGTCTAAATCAACAAAGTTTTTAATAAAAAATCCACCTCTGGCTACTCTTAATTGAAGGGATTTGGACAGTTTTTGGAGATAAAAGGTACAGGTCATTAAGGGTCCCAACTTCCAATCCTTCCAAGTTCCAACTCCCAATATACATTTTGTTTTTCAAAGAAAGAAGGAATAAAACATTATTAGATAAAAATCCTTGAAATCCTTGAAAAAGCTGAGCCAAGAACTCCAATGCTAATTCGATGATTGAAGAAGTGTAAGGAATTTGTAAGTTGTGAGGTCCATTTAGTCCATAATAGATGCAGGTATTTTGGAAGTAGTCGTGTCCTGAACATCTTAATTAATTAATTCCTCATTCAAATCTTTATTCCTTACAACTAATCACTACTACTGATGAATTTAAGATTCTAACCTGATCTTCATATCCATGTTTCCTATTGGCTATCATGCAAAAGTAACCTTGGGCTTGCTGTTTTTCTCTTATTTGTCGAAACTGAATGACAAATGACAATGGTAATATGTTGTCATTGTTATTAGATTTAATAAAATAGTCGCAGGTCGCTGAATAAAAGTGCTCGGGACAAGCCCCACAGCAGCTTCATAATCTTCAGCATCTTCTTCACGTCTTATCCTGCACATCTGCCAAAGCACACTTGGGCAACAAGACCTTTACGTGGCATAGAAGACATAAATTTCCAAAAATTCGTGCCATTAGTAAAATTCCGAAGATCGCCTCTTGTGTTGATTCCTTGATTGTGATTGTATTGATAGGCTTATTTTTAACGGAGTCAGTTACAAAAGCATCTCATCATATCATTATCATCATCATCAACATCATCATCATCATCATCAACAGCGTCAGAACTCGATTGAGTTGGTTATGTTAATACAGAAGGGAATAATCGAATTCATAGGACTCATTTTAATTCTTTAAAATTTAGGATGCATACACTCATTATCCATTGACTCTTATTCTCAATTACAAGATAAGAGAATGTTCATTTCAAGTAAGCAAATATATGAGGGAATGCTATTAAAATGCTCGTTGAAATTGTGAGTCATCATTTATTCAATCAGCCTTGGTCGTATAATGATTGCTGGTCGACCATAATACTCAACTCACGATTTCATGAGCTTGCTCAAACAACAATTGGAGAATTCCGAAGTACCCATGAACAGATTTTTTTTCAATAGGTTAAAAATGCCTGAAATTCGCGACAGCTTGGCTCTAGACTCTAAAAGACAAGATAAGAATCCACGTATCGCTGTTTCAAAGAAACTTTGAAATCCTCACGTTCGAGCCATACGAGTGAATCTGAAACTTTACAGAGACAAGAAGGCGTCCTGATCTCATCCAAAGACTTTACCTGAGGAAAACCGATTATGATTCCTAACCTGTCTTGAGTCTTGAGGTCTTGACCTTCGGTGATCTATGGATTGACATGCTATTTTTCGTCTCGTCAGAATATTTAGAGCTTAAACGTATCACTAATTTCAAGAAAAGCAGATATTTAATAAGGCCTGCTTCCCAAATCCAACCCCAAGATGTACAAGCCCAGACTTGGGAAGACTAGACGTCGTTTCTTCAAGTCATTATCGACACCTACGCGACATGGTCACTCACCGGAGAATCCCACAGGATCCGGCTGAACATTCTTCTCGTACTCTTCCCATCATCCCATCTGGTATTTAAGTTAAGATTATTATATGCCATCGTCAGATCAAGTTGAAAAGTTGAGAACCGTGTATTCATAATGAGTCTCCCATCATCCTTATACATTATAAAATCTACCTTATAATGTATTCCGCTTTAAAATAAAATTAACCCTCGGCAAAAAGATACGAAACGCAGACTTTTGTCTAAAAGCTTATAATGATTCTACATAATAAATGAGCATGCTAATCTTAATTTGCATTGGTCTAACCTTTACCGAAATGTATTTTATTTTTGGGTTCATTCTTACATCTCCTTCGTGTCTCGTGTCATATCCTGGGGTATTTTTTCATAGAAAACAGTTGGTTTTAATTACAATTTGCTAATGTACATTTGTTTCCCGCAACTGCCAATTTATATGGAACAAGGATCTTCCAACTTTATGAACAGGTCACGTACCTTTTATGACTATCAATTAATTGTACAATTCTTGTCCACACGTCCCCTCTCTCTCTTTCTACCACTTCGTGCACCGTGTAAGCATTACCCATTAGGCCGGTTGGAGTGTGAAGTCTCAGATGATGCATTAATCAGTAATATAATAAGCTTAAACCATTTTACTACGTTCACGTTATTATGCTTATGCACAGAATTACAGCAATGCATCACCTTATCTTCAAATCATGAGTGTCCATCGGTGCATCTTCATTACTGCAGACGTCTAGGACTCTGTTGTACTTGACGGCATGAATTTACTAATACACATGATTAAAAAGGCTCATGAGAGGCATTTAATACCTCTTTAGCAGCTGAAGGCTGAAAATTATGACATTTTTTGACACAACAATAAAATAACAGTTAACAAGGCTCTCTTGTTAAATCTCTAAAGCCTCTATAGACCATGATTTAACTGGCAGAAAATGATCTGACGAGATAAACATTTTCCTCGCCTCGTAATCATAAGAGCCGCATACTATGATTTATGCAGAATGTACCGCATTTGTGATCAATGCACTCACAAGAATCTAAACAATCTCTTCAACTCCCAGGAATCCAATAATCATCATTTTTGGAAGAGTGATGGGATGCAAAAAAAAGTTTAATTTCTTTTACCTTTTTCTCTGCAATTTTTATCTTTGTAATTTCTGGAGAATTTTAAGGACCAAACCATTGCGTGTGGACTTAATCACCGCAACAAAAAAAAACCTGTCGGAGACCATATTTTATTGTTATTATTACAACATTTTGTGTCAAGAAATGGTATGGAACACCGCTAGTTTATCAGACTTAATAATTAGCGTCCCAAATATTGAGAAGAGGGCTTATTAGCATGCCTTTATTTGATCTTGGTATCTAAAACGAACGCCTTTGAGGGATCATTTTGGCATTTAAATATTAGACCTTAAATTAAATGAAATTGGTTTCTGTTCACTGAAAGAATAAAGAACGACCACAGATCAAACGAAACGAGGCTCGTATGTCTCCATATGTTGTACATTTATGTTGCATGTTGGATGTAACCCCGAAGTCAGTCAATGAGGAATTCAATTCAATGGGGTATTTAAATTTGTGAGATCAATATTTTAATGAGGGACCTATACATTCATCCACATTCTGAATTGTTGGTGTAGTTGTGGTGATGGCCGAAATGGTTGAAATCTCATCCACCGATGGAAATATCCTCCCATTCGATTCTCACTATCCAAGGTGAGGGCAACCACCAAAGGACTTATAAGGCTTTTGCTAAATTATTCTTAAACTTGTCGTCGTTCTCCATAGATTCTTGACGTAAACCCACCTTCAGCTTTCACTTATGTGGCAACCAACCGAGGGACCATTTGCCTTTCTCATCTCATTTCAACAGATCTTTGGCTCCTGCAATGCTCTGCTATAGCGAGTGGACGACTTTACAAGATAACGATAGGAATCATTTTTTACATCTCTACTTTTGGCTAACGAATTTTTCATGTTTTCAGTTTACAAGGAATATTTTTTTCTCAATATCCATTTACGTGTTTGTTTTCTCGGTAGCTCAATGACATTCTGCTTTGCTTATGCCTTATCTTGGTTTCATTGTATATTCACATCCGATTTTATTACTTCAAGAACATATAAAGTGTAACCATAGACCTAACAACACCCCCTTAAAGTAGTTTGGGGTGTCTTAAAAGACAAAGTTTGATCAATTATGGTGGTGAAGGTTGTCTGTTTGCGTTTGCTGCCTTTTTTTCACATAAAAGGTTAGAACAACTGAACAATTGAGGAATAAATACCTTGCTTTAAAAAAATGCTTATGAGGTTCAAGACATTCTTGACAGTAATTAAACGTAGAGGTTCAGAGTTCAGTTCAATAAACTTAAGATTGGTATCATTGTAAAATTTGTGCCTCAAACATCTTCAGCCGTCAATATTTGAGTTTGCACCATTTTCGATTGTTGATTGTCATCAAAAGATCGGTTATTTACGAGTACCATTTTAGCTAAAGTATTTATACATTCAATGGTTCATAGTGAAAGGAATCCACGTTTAAACTAATGAATAACAATTACTTGTGTTACGTGGTTTAGTTTCAGTAAACCTTATATTTGATAAATTACAACGTATTTCTTGACTCACATTCTAATTAGACGGGCGGAGTACACTGTTAAATAATATTGAGAAACTGAACCCACACTAATATTTCAAGCTATAATTCACGAGTGATTCATAACATTGCCATAATACATAATAATATGCAATAAATGGATGATATGGATTTATCGTAAGATACATCATCCGTTTCTTTTAATAATCTGACGATTAATGAATTCGAGTCTCCGCTTATATTCCATGCATACTGTCTATTATTTTGTGCTAATGAGGCTCTGAAACTCAACAAACTACCACCTATAGTTTCCTATTTAAAAATCCTTCTAGCCTCTAACAGTTTTTAAAATCAATAGCAATCGTGAAATTGGCCCAGTGAGTTAGTGTTATGCGTCTATGCTAGAATGGATTACCTTAAATTTAAGGATTGTCAGCAATGAATTCAAATTGCAAAAAAACAAATCATCTGTCATTGAATTGAATACTATGGACTTACCGAAATGTTTAACTAAATTCCTTTAACCACTGCAGTATATTATGATATCATGAATTTATTCATTCCATTGTTTCGATATGCTACGAGTAAGACATTATTTAATAAAAGAATCTAAGATCAGCCTTAATTTTTACAATGTCTTTACACATATTCAGTCATTCATTGAGATGATCATAATTAATAATAACATTCAATTCCAGTACCCAGTAAGTATTCATGACTTGGCCTGCCGATATTTTACTAACAACGTGTGCCCCTGTCTTATCATCATCACCGCGCTTCGTCAACGTATGACATCACTCATACATCATTTCAGAACACGACAAAAACTGCTTGTACTTACCAACGTGGGAAAATGATGCATACCACTTCATACTAAATTCCACCTCCGTTTGGACGAGCCTGAGGTTGGGATTTATTATGAATGAAAAGGAATGACTGATCACTACCCGGAATGAAGTTTTGCAATTTATCATTTTCCTTTATCCAATAATCTTAATGTAAGTATGAATTCATGAGGAATTTTATCGACATGTAATCTCCGGTAATGAGCAGCGGAATGATATTTTAAAACATTGTTCGTCTGTCTAATCTCCATTCATGTTCACACTGACGTTTAGTTGAGTGTCTTAAGTTAAGTGCTTAGTTGGTCCACCAAACCATTAACACATCTATTCAACTCATTTTCTTAAGAAATCTGTGTTCCATGTTTTGCTCAGGTATTTGGATTTTTAACCAAATGGTAGTAGATAGTAAGCATGTACTGCTCCATGCTAACCAGTGAAGGGTTGCAGTTTTTGATATCCACCTGAATCTCGTCAGAAGAAGGAGATTGAGGAGTCCCGAATGTTCGAATGCTAATTGATATTTATAAAAAGCAAAGCCACAGAGAATTCTTGGGAGTTGCGACGGAAGACAGAAATTAGAAGTTGGGGAGGATTAATGTGAAATAATGAGGAAGATGCTGACGGCATGTAGGAACGACTACAGCAATGAAGTTGTGGAACATGCCAATTTTTTATCCCTTCGTCGACTGATGGATGGATGCACATAATTAGAAATGACTCAAGAAGAGTAGGAAACTGACGACGAGTTTACTGACAGCATGAAGGCCAAGAATACTTACCTTAGCCTTGCTGTCCTATCCAATCTACTGATTTCAAAAAACAATTCATAATTGTTTGAAGCACTGACTATTTCTAAACCACCAACGATGATAAAAATATTAATATCTGCATATTTGACAGCTTTGATTTGATTATAAGAAATCCTGGCATACTTTATGCATCCACAATTATACGATGTCGTTAAGGACCTTGAATAAATTAGCTTATTCTTGGATTTAAAGATCCAAAATATTAACTTCTTAAAAGTAGCTGGGTATTTTTGTTCTTTATAAGCCGGATGACGGTACCTAGGTCATTTCGGAAATCCTAGGAATTGTACTTCATTAGCTCATCTTTAGCCATTGTATTGGCTGTCCCACACCTGCATTCTATTATCTGAACCTGAAGGTCTTACTCAATCCGTTGTTTGCATTAGCTGTCCCTCATATTAGTATGATTACTTACTGTATTACAAATATATCGCCGCCCGCCCACGTACGACCCTATTAATTATTGCGTAACCATTTATTATCAACAGTATTTCTTTTGTATACGATTTGAGCTCCTTAATCTTGACAAACCCCTCACTGAGGGTATGTAGCCTTTCCTACTCCCCATAAAAGGACTTTGAGATTACAGAACGTTTTTAAACTTATCAGATGACGGGGAATGAAGGACTGGCAATCTGCTTGGAGGCTTGACATTCTTAATTTAATTTTTTTCGAAGACAATGTCCTTATAGTGATCAGAAATATGTTCATTAGTCACAAGTGTAAGTATTGCATATTGGCGTCTTTAATTGATCCAACTGCGATCAAAAAATTTGCGCAGGTGGGTAGAAATCCCTGTTATGAAAAATGTGAATAGCAACAAGGTGACCAACGGCCTTTCCTTTTATATCTTGACTGTAGGAAGAAACTCACAACCCATGCTGAGGTTAAACTCTATCGATTATTGACATTGGATGGGCAGTTTATGGAATGAGGAATTTTTTTTAATCTTTGGAAAATTAGAATTCGGCAGCAGCCAACTTGTACAGATTGAAACAAGTTTTTGGGTGAGAAAAAAGTGCAGTGTGTGCATTATCATGAACATGTGCATAAAGTATAATCCACGAAGGATGTGTTTGTTTCCTATATGAAGAGACTGTTGTTGTACAGGGGCTTGGCTTTTACTGTGCTGCCTATGGTCATATGTAGAAATACAGCTCGGAGAAGAAAGATGATTGTTACAATGCAAGTGGAATGGTGAACAATGTGGAAGATGAGAAACGTAGGATTAAAAAGAAGCCCAAGGAGGATGTGTCTGTAGGTATACATAGAAAATATATATGTGCAACAATCAACCCTTGGAGGATGATAATAAACTGGTAGTCTAGCAAATGCAAGAAGAAGGGGTTTAAAAAGTGAGGGTTAGCTGAATGGATAGATCGAGAGGTATAAAAAAAGATAGAGGTATGCTGAGGGGTTGCTTTTCACCCATGCTGCATTATCCTCGCAATTTATACTCACCTTAAGATTTAAGCAAAGGAATGGCCAATGAAGGTTACTTCACCTGTAAGACAATTTCGTCTAACTCCCCATCCCCACAACTCCTAACAAGTCAGGTACCTTTCGAGTCGAAGTCGGTTTTTCAAATAATATTTAGTTATTAACTGTTCAGCGACAAGGAGGGAGTGTGTACTTGTGTACCGTGTTTCTTATATATTTTTTATTATTCCCTTGCTCCGATCCAAATATTTATATTTTTTAAGTTACTTTAAATACCCTTGGATTTTTTGTGATTGTGTTTACATGAAGTTGTTCAAAAAATAAGGAAAAAACGTTCAAAAGTTTGAAGTGTTGTGAATTGTGAATGCTGTGGTTCATGGCCGTAACGCCGCCATGGGAACAGGTAGGCAAAATTATTCAGAAATACATACTACAATCTTTTGATTTCCTGAAATATTGTTCCCCAAAAATACATAGTACATACTCCAATTTCCCCTATTGAATATTTTTACCCATTCTACAACCTATATCCGTTCCCTCCTACATCTTATTACCGTTCAATGACTTCCAGATTGGTTAAAATTTAGCTTTTTAAAATTTCTGACTTCCAATAAGTACAGACCGGTTTCCTATCGGGAAGGATTTAATTTGTCCAACCTCTCTCATGGTTTCCTCTGTATAAACTACATGGATACAGTTCCAAAGGACTCAGGATGATGAAAGATGATGTGCTGCGGTTTAAAGTGCGATAAACTTTGCCTTCGGATAATGAGTGCCAATTTCCATTTCCCTTTCTGCATGAAAACAAAAGTGATAATCACCCCTCATGTCTCCAGACACCAAAGGGTTTTGTATAGAGAATTGATACCTGAGGAAGGATAGTAGAGGCTAAATGAGCTCTACTGTGTGAGTGCATGTGCAGGGAATAAATCAGATGGGATTCTTTCATTAGTCAGGCCCTACTCTCTTCTAAATAATACAAATTTCTAATCGCCGAAGTTAAGCATCATAGCATAGTATAGTATTGGCCAATTTCAGCCTGACTTCTTCACATTTCCCCTGACCATAAAGGTGTTTCCTCTTTACGAGACTGTAAACTCGTCATTTCACAAATTAGCTGTCACACTCACAGCAATAAACTCTACCTTGATTTTATTTGCTACTAACTGGAACGGATAGGGACACAACACGTCTCATAATATTATTTGATATTTTCCAGCACTCAGGTTTTAAATTTATCTACAACCGTAAATCATAAATGGTCGAGTTCGTACAGTAACAACTGCAATTGTTATTATTCCACCTGCGACTTTCAGGATTTTAGATCCTTTAGTACCTTATCTCCTCCTCCATTAGGCTGATTAACTTAATTTGCTTCATGATCTTCGTTATTTCTAACTTGTCCTATGTTTGTAAAAATGACTTCAACGTGCATATAATATGGCACGAAATTCTGTAGGATAAAAAGTAAAAACGAAGCAAGCCCAATCAGAATTCCTTCCTAGCGAAGCTCAAGTCTGCCTTCTGCAATATGGGAGAGGATTTTAAATTAAATGAAAAATGTTCTTTGGAAGTGGTTAGGACCTGCTGTACCGTGGACCGATACATATCGTGCCGACTTTTAAAGTTTTAGCCAGCCTGTGCTTTTGCACAAACAAGGATAATATAATCAACCCTAGAAAGTATCTCCTCGTTAGATCTCCTCGAAATGTACATGATTTTTTATGACTTTTCAGTATGATTGTGACTTATTTATTATTTGATATTTCATAAAAGACCAAAGCTCTGTACTCTGTACCCTTCCTTACCCCGTGTTGAGCTAAAGAAGTCTGTTTTTTAGATTTCCTTTGCCCAACCAAGGTCAAAATACTATATAGCAGCATTTCCGTAGCTTATGAGAAGGGATTCACACCTGTTGCAGTTTGGTTGAGACGAATAATATTTAATTCCCCCAAGACCTTCTGTTGTCTTACGAATTGTGTTACTCGTGTCATGTAATATTCTTAGGAGCCCAGGCTTCCTATCATTGTAGAAGCAAAGTCATAAATAAGTCAGAAATTAAACCTAAAAAATATATGGTTCGCGGTTAGACGAAGGATATGCAAAAAATTATTGTTTTTCCTAGAGTTGGCATTCTTTCAGCTTTATAATCATTAATTGATCGGGTGAGGATAAGGATCCTGGATCAAGAAAGCCACAATATGGGAAAATAGGGATGAGTAACTTCCTCATTAGGCTCAATTCTGATTAACAGCCCAATCATCTTCGTTTGTATAATGAAATGTTGAAAGATAGTATGGGAGTTTGCAGAAAACCTTGTAACGTAGATGCTGCAAGTTTTACATTTATCCTATGCAACGAAAACAGAACTCATGCCTGTACAAGAAATGATTTTACTTTTTATGTCAGAAAACTCTGTATATTGTTGACCATAGATTAAAGGTACTTTGTAGATATGTTTATATAAATGCACTGAAGTACACTGAAGACATTTATATCTAATGCCAGCAATTCAGAAGACTGCCTGAAATTATTTCTGATTGATTGGCCTTTCTTGAAGATATTTAAATAGATTGTAGATGGACAAATCACTTAGTTGATAAAATGTAGGTAGTTCAGAAAGCTAATAATAATAATACTGTCAATGTAGAATTAATCCTGAAGTACCGTAATCAAGTGTTAAGAAATTATTCCCACGAGTTCATAGCTAGACGACTTGCGAAATCTTCATACTTGAATCAAATGTACAATTGCATTTCAATTTTCAATGATAATGACACTGAAACAACAATTGCTTGCTACTGCAATTATTTTAACCATCCACCATCAAGAATCCCAATTCACATCCATCCTACTGCATATCGGGGAACTCCCGTCAGAACTTCGCTAGCAATAATATTCGCAGAAATCCATGGATGATCAATTTTGCATTTTAAGCTATGTAGTGGTGTATCTGCACGTACTTACTTAATACACTTACACACCGGAATTCCTTAGCCCGTGGTTTTTATTGTTGGGAACCGAATCATGTTTTTTAAACTAGTAATGCTGCATGCAATTGCAAGCGTAAAATCCCACTGGGTATTCATATTCAAATGTTGTGTCTGGTGGAGACAAACACTGTAATTAAAAAGTCCAGGATGTGCGGTTTCACCTCTAGGAGATGAGACATGGAGTTGAAGGGGATTATGACAATTGTTCTCACTTTGCATTGTTATTCGAAGGCAAAAAACGAAACCTCGAGCTTGAAGATGATGTCAGACAGAAACTCTTTCATCATCTTCAAAAATCTCCCCCACTACCTCATCAACTCATCACAAATTCAGCGTAAACGTTATCCTAAATAATGAGTCTTAAGTGCTTCCTTTTATTTTTTTCAGCTCTACTGAAGTCACTGCTGCCTTTATGGATAGTTTGTGTTGGAGTACTTATCATTATACCAAATGTAAGTGAAATCAATTGTTTATCCAAGTATTTCTGACCAGATGCATATTATTATATTACATCTGATGTGAACTTGCATTCTTAGGCTAATTTTTCTAAGTATGGAGCTGTGTGTTTTTTTTCAGACGTTGCATACATTACGTTTATCTCCCTTTCACTTTTAGTCAAGGAAGAGCCATATTAGTCCAGTTACAATCTGCTATTGCATACTAAGGTTGAGCGAACTATGTGTTGTTGATCTCTCCAGAGACCTTTTAATGCATATAGTATACGAGTACTATACTACAGGCTGGATTCGTGAATGATTGAAGGACGATCTTTTTTTTAAAGCTACTAGTGACATGTTTTCCGACTTATTGAGAATTGATTTTTTATCTTCCCTGCCGCATTTTATCTTCCAATCAAATCCTTTATGTTTTAATATCAACCAATAAATCTTTGTTCGATTGTTCATCTTCAACGTGGTATTTTGATTGAGGACTTTTTGATTAATTTACATGCAGGAGTTACAATTTTAGTCACCTAATATCCACAAGATTTGATAAAAAGCGGAACCTGATATATGAGGAGATGCTAAATGGCTAAACCGACGAACTGTACACTGAATTAGGATGTATGAGATGGAGTTTGGAGTTTTTATTTGATTGTCTAATTGACACTTTGGAGAATGAAAAATAAAAGGACTGGTGGCCTAGATCAAACGACCGGTGACTCTAGAATTTTAGATAGAGTTAAAAGTTAAAAGCGACACATGCATAGACTAAGGACGACATAAATAGTTAACAAATTTCTAGCGGTTTTTCTTTTTCATTTCATCCATTACACTAAAAAATTAAGTGTTGCACACTATTGGATTTCCTTTTCAAAAATCAATATGTGTATTTTTTTTAGAAATGATGTTACACTGATAGATAGACATGAGATGGGAAATATGCAACATTACTGTAGACTACTCCGCATCTAAAATTAGACGTGTAAACACTAACAGACGAATAAGAATGTATAATAAAGCACCTAATACTGTTCGTAAAATAACAGTAAGTACATATTGAGTATAGAGAACGGTCACGAATGAATAATTATTGCCAGCAAAAATTGTAAGCAGACAATCAGAATTTCCATATTCATGGTAGCTCAGTCACATCCAAAGACGTTTGCCCTCCATGTTTGGTAAGCTTGGCATCTATAAGTAATTGAAGTTTCTGTTTACGTTTACGAAAAGATGAGCACATCTTGACGAGAAGAAACAAAGTATCTTAGATATGTAGTCGACAATTCTGCAGTGGAGATCTCGTAGGATACAACCAAGAAACGAGAAGAAACCATTTTTGTTGCAAAATTATTTACCGATAAGTTCTAAGTGGATGTAAACAAATTGGGAGTGGATCTCGGGGAAGCCTCGTCCCTAGAACAAGTACATTACAAGACTTCTCTGCTGCGATTCTATTGAGAGAGAGTGAAAACTTTCCCCGTTATTCCAATCTATTATACGATATTTGTACTATGAGGAATAAACATCACCACGACCACCATCGTCCTGCAGCGGACAGTAGTGGTGTATAGTACATACAACGTAGTCTAGGGGTATTAGAGAAGAGGATACCGTAATTTGTTTCTTCCCTATCTTTTGCATCAGCCTCAGGATTCATTATTGTGATGTCACGAGGGGACTGGCTTATGAAAATAATACCTCGTAGCTTTATTTTTTATTCATGATGAACGAGTTTGAGCCATACAATGCTGCAATTGTGACAAAATCCTTCGACGTTTCTTCAGAGAGACTAGCTGCAGTGGGCGGATTTAATTTATCCTTTTTCTTTGGACGACATACTTTAATAAGAGGTTAAGAATAACAGTAGAATGGATAATGTTATTATGTAGAACTTGGATGGAAGTTTTTATCAACAACCTGTTGGCAATACGGCATTTTCTTCACCCATCACTTCATTTCATGTAGGATTGACACTTTTGTTGATAGGAGTCAACTTATGTGTGCAAAAAATATTTTATTTAAAGGAAGTTCAACATATTTACAAAGGAGCTGATAGCATTGTAGTTCACAAAGTTAAAAGACGAATATGAATCCATGAGTTTATCAATATTTGATTGATGAAAAAAGCATTCAAAATGAAGATATTAAAAAATCCAGGAATATGCTGCAAACTGTAGATAATTACGATGTGAGACGTTACATGAGACATGAGTAATTCGCAATGGCAAATATGATAGTTTAATGACCAGAAATTGTTCTTGCTAGGAAATAAGAAGGCTATGTTCCATAAAAGGGTGTTTGGGTCATTGAGATCTCTACAGGTTATTAAATGAACAATCTAATAATGCAGTTACGATTCCTTGAAGAGGGTTTTCTTGGGACAACACTTTCCAATCCATCCTACACATACGACTCATATATGAACGATCTATAAATTCAACAGTAGTGGGTGTATATCTATAGGAGACTTACAAGGAACAGAACTAGCATCTGTGTTCCTTTAGTTGAGTCAAAGGGCTTTGATTTGAAAGGTCGGTTGGACGTGGAATCGAGAGCAGGCTAACGTATCACTATACAGGTTAACGATATTCAAAACTCACAGATAGGTTCATCATAAAAGATCCAATTTACTAAGCTAACACCAAAGTTCCAACCTACTCATCTTAAAAGCTATTGTTCCAACTTGTCCGGGTCTGGCAGTTTCCTTCGAAACCAGCCTTTAGTTGAAGTTTGAGCACCTCATCCGAGTTTAACAAATTTTACATTAGCAGCTAAGCAGATCCCAAAACTTGTTCTTTTAGGAGTTAAATGTTGTTGGATAGTTGAATGTGATGCGATAGACAATGACGATGGCGGAGCATAAATGTTTTTAGTCCAAAAACTCATTCAGCGTAACAGGCCATGTAGTAAAAAAAGAAGTGTAGTGCACCACATTTTTATGATTTTATAATTTCGGATTACGCTGGCATGAAATTATGATTTATTAGGGGCGGGGTTACGTTCTTAAATTATATATGCAAATACAAAAATTACCTTATTTACAAAACCCTCAAGTTCAAAGGGCATTTCAATCAACTTCAACCGCTTAGTTCATCACAAAAACCGGATGAAAAAAAATTGGCATTATCATCTTTGCAGTTTCTGTCTATCTGCAAATTGTCTACCATCCAGCTATTTTTAGAATAGGGAAATAGGAGATAAGCTGCCAGATATTATGGATGCTATTCATACAATAAGTACTGTAGGCCTGTAGGTCCTTCTCACAAATGGTATTACATCCCTCGAAAATTTCCCCTTCCTTTATCTCTTTTGGTATAGGAAGTATATTGAGTACCTACACCTTGGTCAAGATCGAAGATCGTTAAATCCTAAGTAAATGGGCTGAAAATCCAAACTATGGGCAGGATTATTATAAAATCATTTATTAAATAGGTATTGTAAATTGATAATTATAATTAGAGATGACGTGAATCGGAGCTGATGAGTCCACCTTGAGCTGCGAGTGCAATAACTTACAGGAGGAGGTGTGATAAAATTCTGTATCCTTGCAAAGCCCACACGGAATAAAATAACTTTGGTTGATGTGGTGATGGCGATGTTGATGTGGGAATTTGGTGGTATTGACCATCGAACAGTTATTTTCATTCTCAAATATATTGTCAAGGCGAATTCCTCTTTCTAGAAATCAGCGTCGTGTGTAATCAAAGTCGTATACATTCTCCTGGGTCGTTTACAAGTCTCTTCATTAAAAAAATGCATTACATGATTTGCTGAATGATCATGATGATGAGAACTCTATTAGCTATTCTTTTCTATGAGGATGAGAACAACAGGCAATGCATATGCATCATCACCATCCTCATCATCCTCATCATCATAATCGTCAGCCTATAAAAATTCACATTCTGGCAACCCAAGTTCTATCTATAGTCGGCTTCTTCTCAAAGTTGTGCATTCAGTGTAACCTTGATTGAAGATGAACAATTCAACATAAGATTGTCCTCCAAAATTAGAGAAAAAATACACTGGCTCCGTACAATCAGACTGCATGTATAGGCAGATTTTGCAACAAAATCAACCTCTTGACATCACAATACATAGACTCCTAAGCAAATAATAAATATCTCTTACGCCTATTATGATTGTCAGTTAGCCTGTCTCATTTCAAGCAGGGTCTATGGCTGGCGACAAAAACCTTGTGGCAAATAATAGAATAGGATGCGAATCATATAGGCAGAGGTATCGTGTCTTCAAATTTTAATTTACATAAACGAAAGTAAGCAGAAGATTAAGTCATCAAGGGATAATACTTTCCGGTCTTCCATTGTGATGCGATCATCAGATAGGGGAAAAAATCATTTTAATCCATTAATATGCAACAAGTCATTAGTAAGTAGAAGAAAGATTGTATGAAGTAGTAATTGCTGTTTACAACATTAGGTCAGGATTGAGTCGAAGCTATAAATTAAATAAACTTTTAAAAACCCTTTTTGATCAGCATCTATTGAATATTGAATTGAATTTTAACCTGTTTCTGAGCAGGTCTGATGGACTGAAACTTCTTTTCTGTACAGATCCACAAATTCATATTTCAGAGAATCAGAGAAGTTTCTGTATTGCAATTTATAATCAACATTATGAGAAATAGAATTATTCAGAAGTTACGTCGTGCATCCACAGAATGGCCTTGCCAATTTAATTGCTTCAAAGATATGCAGTAGTATATCATAGTCTTCATGGTCTGTAGTAATTCCTCTCCC
The DNA here is from genome assembly GCA_034695115.1 of Desoria olivacea. Lineage (NCBI taxonomy): Eukaryota > Metazoa > Arthropoda > Collembola > Entomobryomorpha > Isotomidae > Desoria > Desoria olivacea. The sequence continues at coordinate 26,372 of JAQFZA010000061.1, read as the reverse complement.
CATTCTTGAGTCGTACAAAATATTTGTGTGGGCAGTAAGAAAAGTACCTAAATAGTAACAAACGAAATATTTCCTATGGCTTTTCTGAACTCCTGACTCAGGACAATGTCATTATTGCGTGTCTGAAACAATTTACATACAAAGTGGACGGACAGCAGGTACTTCAGTATTCATCAAAGCACGCTAATCGTTTCTTTCTTGACATCTTCTTTCTTGATCTACAAAAGTGAAGGGGAATCTTAAAATTCTTCTACACCACATTCCACAGTCGAGAGTACAAGCTCGTGAAGCTACGGACAGTTATTATTCCTGCTTTTGAGCGATTAACCCCATGAAATTACTATTATTCTTATCATCATACTCTTTTACTTGCCTGTATCAATTATTCATACAAAATAAACATAAGGGCTATAAAATTGTATCTATTTGACTGGAGTAGAACCTCCTTCTCGTAACATGATCCATGATTTAGGGACAGAACAACAAAATACCCAACTACATAATTTGATGATGCGGATTTGATATTTAAATGAAGTGGAAAGTTCTACTTAAAAAAAACCTATTGCACTACATTGACTATTAAATATCTAAATCAAGAATGTTGATGAATCAACGTGGGTAGGATTTTATTTATATTGCATTAGGCTTTGATGGGAAGATCTCAAGCTTTTATTGTCTACCTATCGAGAAATATCTTTAGAGAAAAAAAAATAATGTGACTCTTGACTCATTGACATATGATATGATGCTACTTGGACTACATTTAGCATACAACATAGAAGTCTGAAATAAGTTGTGAATGCGTGGAGAAGCAGTTCACTAAATGTTAATGTAACTGCCTTTGCCATTTTGTATGGGAGGGTCAAGGAATGAAAGTTTTTTCCCCTTTTTTGGAACATTCCGGAAATGTTTTTATGCAAAAAGGCTTTATTTAATATTTGTCGTTCATTGCCCTACTTCTTTAACTGCTCATAATATTGTACGGATTCTAAATCGGGAAAAATATTATCCGAAAAATGTTTATTGTTTTTTGTATTGTTGATTAAGGTAATTTGTTAGCGATACTGTAGTTAGAGAAGAGTGATTAATTGCTAAAAGTTGTAATTGTACAGATTTGCTTAAAATTTCGACTTATCTCAGACGATTGACCATGTGGATTGGCTGGACATTAAAAAACTTGCTCCTTCAATGTTAGTAAACAGAAAGATTCTGTTGATTGAGGAAATTAAGCACTTGTAAATGCAAATGCCGAGTGCTGCTAAGAAAGCAAGCAGACAAAGTACTTTGTCACGATCATTTTACCAAACAACTCCGAGCTGCATAAATTATCAGGATCTATAAATTACCAATGGCAAATGACTGGTTGATGAGCAAATTCTTGTACGTACGAAAAAATACGTAAATATTTGCCTCTCCATGTTCAACTCATGGTCCACAATTCTTTGGTACTCGTAAAGAAAATATCTTTGAGCTTCCGTGCCTGTTTGTTTGTAAACCCACGAACTAGACGCTGGGGATTGGGTGTTGGCTTCTTATGTCATAAAACGGCGAATCAAAGCAAGGGAGTTGGCCAGCAGGGCTAAGTGATGATGACGAGATAATAATGTGCACCAGCATCGGTCTATCTTCGAATATGAATTATTTTCATAAGCAATGGAGAACTAGATCAGCTGAAGGACGATGAGTGAAAGGACGTCTTAGGATGTAGGAGGACTGATGTGGGTTCACCCACTGAAACGAAATTGATTCCTACTTCTATTTTTAGATAGTGCAGCCAAACGCATCGAACAGTTATTACAAATCCTCGCTAAGGGATATTAAAACAATCAGCGGAGTTTATGATCACTGGTTTAATGGGCTCGGAAACTAATTGCTTTAAACGAATTGCAGATTTATGCTCAAAGAAAGACTGCTGGAGGACCGAAGAAGGAAATATTTTTCCTCAACTTGGAAGATGGATACTTCGGGTGTCAAGTCAATGAGTCAATAGACGTGCTACAACTATTCGAATTATCAAAACTATGCGATGGGACCCCCCAATGTTTTATGGCATCGGATGAGCTCCATAGGGACTTGAAATGCACAGGTTTGTCATTGTCACAAGGAATTTAGCATGGCTGTTAAATTATCTTCTGAATGTACAGAAACGGACTAATGTCATGTTTCATGCTTCCAAAAAATAAGAGTTGATTTTATTAGTGGGTATTCTAACTTATATTATCTGTATTTATCATTCACAGATAATTGTGCTCAAGCAACAGGTAAAAAATGTCAGAATGGAGCCTGTCTTGAGTCTCAGTGTCACTGCAATGATGGTTTTGGGGGCAAAGGGTGCGAAGTGCCGGATATAAATGAGTGCAAATCTCGTCCTTGTGACGTCTTCTCTCATTGTACAAATACCCTCGGCAGCTACCGATGCACATGCTTCCCAGGTTATGAAGGAGATGGATTTAAATGCAAAGGTAAGAAAAAACAATTAATATGACATCCTCAACCCAATCATACTTGCATTTCAATTGCAATACTGACTCATAAAATTACATATGCGCATACAAACGACTACAGATGACTGCTTTTTGATTTCGTATAAATAATCCAGTGATTCCAAGGAGCTTGAGTTCTTGAATGACAGCTTTATCTGATGATTAGAAGCAGATTAGATTAGATCATGTTTGCCATCAGCCGCATTGCAAGTTTTGTTGCCCACCCCGTCCGTAAATTGCATCTGGTAATCGCATTGCTTGCAACAACGTATACATACACTGTTGATTGCAGAGTTTTTTTTCTTCTCCCTATCAATTTATAACGATCAGATTGAGGAGACGAAGTGGTTTTAACATTGAGGGGTGAATAGACGAAGAACATAAACAATAAAGAAACCACTTTACACTCCAATGGAAATGAAAGAGACTTCCTATTGCAGGACAGAGAATCCCATTGATGTTACCGTAACTTCCTCCTTCAGTCAGACTGGCTTTAAAGTTTATAGTAACATCTAAATAAAGATTCATTCTTGCATCCACGATATATAAGAAGCTATTGTGCAGCTGAAAGGCAATCTGCATGTGTTTATCACTTTAAGAGGAATGTCGTTAAGTCATTTTTGAATTCCAAAAACCTCTTCTCAGATTTATTCAGGATTAATCAGATAAAAACAGCTTGCATCATCCAGCGTCAGTCCGCAACCAACCAAGATCGGCTCTTAAATTATTTCTGCGTACACACCTTAAACTTAAACCGTAGGAATAAGTAGTTAAGAGTTAGACTCTTATTCTCATTAATATATAGTAGGATCGTTTCCATTGGGCGCATAATGATTTAATGTAAGTCCGTGAAGAAGTATCGTGGAGCTGGTGGAACGGTAATTTCCTTTATTAGTCGGACATCATGTTGCACAATAGATAATATTAATGGACGAATCATAATACGATCTGCAGACTTATGGGACGAATAAACCGATGAATGAGTCAGATTTGATTTGATCAACTCGGCTATAAGTTCCCTTGTTTCTACCAGTATCAAACTTCTCGCACCTGTCTAGCATTAATCATTGAGAGTAAAAATTAGTGAGGCCTTTAGGTGTTTGTACTTTTTTGTAAGACTGCATACACTCTCGGCTGGGTGATTTGATATGAATGGGAAGGTTCATACGAGTAAGGCCAAGTTGCCTTAGTTGTTGTTGGCTTCCCTGCGTTTCCATTTCATAGGTATGCTGAATTGTTAAAGAACGTTACGCAATATCTGTATCACGAATTAGGAAACTAAGGAGTAAGCATAACGTGGGCGTATATCAAGCAAGAGGTGACATATAGAAGCGACGGTGGTGAAGATATGGTGGCTTGGCATAGGGAAAAAGGGTGATGGATGATATCCCTGGCCTGGCTGTCAGAATAATTCTCATAGGGCATATTACATGTAGATTGTAGTTGTAGGAGACTTCAGATTGTTAAAGACACTGGCTGGTGTTTTGGAAGGAAGGAAACGGTGGAGCAGTTAGTTTTTTAGGCATTCGTCTAAGTCTACCTATTGTTACAATAAAGAAAGGATTTAGAGGAGCTCAACTCATGTTCTGTTCTCTGTGGTGTTAAGTCTTGATTCAGATGAGAATTCCTTTCCTGTATTTTTATAATGAAATGATATGAAAAAGGAGGATGAGAAGGACGGTTGTTTGGTCTTGGTTGGACTCCGTCAAAGAACGTTAACCTTATACGGTCGTTACACCTTCCTTTAACTAACTTCTATCTGAAAGACAGGCAGAAACCACAAAAAACCGCACACCATCCACATCTTCCTATAAACCACGACACAGCCAAAGAATGTAAAACCTATCTTTCCGCTGACTTCTTATGTATTAATTTTCCTTTCAGTTCAGATCCAATGTTTTCAACTCACTTTTCCACTCTCATCTTCTAATCCTCCGAGTTACATCCCCAGCATCCCAAAATCCCAAGGCACAAGATGAGCGTAGGGAAAAAAACCTGTAAATTACTACTTTAAGCAAGCAATCGATGATGTACCTTCAGGATTCTAGACTCTCATTCCACATGTCATAATAATACGATTTTATCTCAGCTCATCCATGTGCTTGATTGCTACAAACCACATCAATGCAAAATCCCATCATTACCGTTAATGAAATAAACAATTGTAGGCTTCAGCTCAATTGCATTACATGTACTACGTCTGGAAAGTATGGCTTATCCTGCATTCCTGGTATTGCACAGTTTTTTCAACTCTCAACTTTGAACTTAAAAAAACACATAAAATTGCATTGCACGTTTTTTATTGCAAGAGTTGGAATGGATTTCTTAGCTTATGTCTACATAATATGCATGACATGTTCAAGCTCGTATTTATTTTAAATGACAACGGATAAAAACAACTTCAAGGATATTTGACAAGCTAGGGCCGTTAAATAGGTTAGCTTTATACAATGCAATAGGTTCATATTGAAAGGAGCCGGCATTGTGTATTGAATTAGATGAAAATAAAATTAATCATGCATAAAATCAAGGCATGAATATTTACAGGAATTATCTCAGCCAAATATTTTCAGATTATTCAAGTAAAGAAAAAACAAGGGGAACATCAAGCGTAATTTGCTTGAAAGTCAAAACTTTTATTAGTTGACCGCCCATGGCTTTTAATTCTTTTCTTATGAATGCAAATTAATTTCATAGCTCAGCCCATGAATTTAAAGTCCATCCAGTTTATTGCCTGGCCCAACTTAAGGGTTTTCCAGTTCAATAGAGCTAGACATATACATACAGTATGCATACATACATATAGACTATACTGACCAGTTTACCTACCCAGATTCTTCTGTCTCCTCTCGAAACAACTGACTTTAAAGTTCTACGGGCTGTAAATGACGGGGGAAGTCATGGCTATTTATTTTTAATCGGCAGAATTATTTATGGTGATGCCGGACGGTGATGCCGGGCAGTGATGGTTCTTGCAAGACTTGAGGAAGGGTTTTGAAATATGCAAAACATAGGGTACAATAAAACCAGAGACTAGAGAATAGGAGTTGGATCCAAAGTAAATGTAAGATGGCTGATGGACATCCTTTAAAGTGTTCGAAGAACGAGGCGGAGGTTATGCGATTTCATGAAATGAAGTAGGATTACTAAAACGGTGTTTTTTATAACTGGAAGGTTGTTGGTCAATTGGGGTATTCAGCCTACCATTGTGTATTGTATTGACAAATGTATGACAGCCCAACGGTATTCAAACCCTAGCGTTCTTTGATGGACGCATAAAAAAAACTTGTGCAAATGTATAGAAAATATTCCAAACCACCCTAACTGTTTTCTGTAAGTGTGGGAAATTGCGTTGGGAATATGTCATCATTTTACGCAAAGCACGTAAGGCGAGTGCATTGTTAGCTGTGAGAATATGCTCAGTAATTTGCTTCACCGTTAGATATGAAGTAACTGGCGAAGCGAATTATCCACCACTACCAGGCAGGGGAAGAAGAAATGGTAAACAAACAGGTATTGGCGGATCAGAGTCCGGATAAAGGATGCCATATTTTTATGCAAGATATTCAGTAATATAATTAAAAAATCAGGCTTACTCTCCTCTACCGGTGCCAATAAAATTCATAAAATTTATTCATTATTTTACAGCATCAGCTTATAAAAATCCTACGTTCTCAGAGGTGTAAATTACGACATATTTGGTTTAGAACGGATGAGGGCATTGGTTTTTATATTTGCACAAGCATTTCCATACGGAAGTTGTGCAGCAGAGAAGGATCTATATTATAACTCTCAAATGGAATCCTGATTCACGATGAAGTCCGATTAGGTTGCAAAAAATTTACTTGTAATTTCTCAATAGTATGTACTGCTGCCTACACCAACTTCATCGTCCTAGAATCTCTTGGGTTGAAAGTTTTCTCTTCCATAAAAGGCATGCCTGTCCTATTTTCTACCTGGTAGACGTTGTAGAATCATCTAATGTACAATCATCCAATGATGAATGACTCGTAGCATGAATTCAATCGTCTAAGCATCTTGCTTGCCTCTTGCCCCATAGCAATAATATCATCATGTCATGACTCCATCATCGTATAGTATCATAACTGTAGATTTGACTTTTTACCATGTGATACAAATTGACCAAATCTAATTATTGAATCGCTTTAGATTACACTAATGACATGTTTCTGTTTCTGCTTGAATTTCTAGATATTGACGAGTGTTTATTACCGGAACTTAGATCGAAATGTGTACAGAACTCGGAGTGTTGTAATCTCCCTGCACATTTTGTATGCAAATGTCTACCTGGATATGAAGGAGATGGAGAAGTTGAATGCAAAGATATTGTGAGTCTTTCGATATTACGACGAGATTTTACTAATACTGGGTTTTTAAGCTGTAATATTGGATTCCATATGTATGCGGGAATCTGGCTAAAGCTCATAAAGGTTGCATAATAAGCTTTTTGACAGTGGAATTTTCATGTATGTCACTTAATTTTCAGGATGAATGCTCGCTTAAAGATGTCTCAGCGTGCGGAGGTAAGCGTTTCTTGAATTTTTATTTTTATAATGCATTCTTTGAATCGATGAACTGATAACATTATCCATACCGTTTACTTTAGAAAACGCTTTATGTCAAAATGTCCCCGGAAACTATACTTGTACGTGCTCTAAAGGTTATCAAGGAAATCCATATGAAGGGGTAAGGAATTTATTTATTTTATGAAATTTGCATGAAATTTATGTGAAAATAAGAGAAATGAGTAACTTTTAAAAACCAGTGCAATCCTGCGTTTCCATTAGAATATATGCTTAAAAATATTATTAAAAATGACTAGGAGATTATAATGAGTACATTTTATGTCCGCCTAAGAACGTCTGAAACTTAATCTCTGGAAACGAAGATAAAAATCTAAACATGCTTCATAATTTGAGTTTTTATTCCATATTCATTCACTTATTGAATCAAAACTTCCTTGTATAAGTACATGGTTGTTCCGTTTTGATTTAAAAAAATATAAATATAGTACCTTTGCATCACTTAAATTGATTGTGGCCATTTCTTGGCTGATTCTATCTTACGTTATTAAGTCATTGTTAACGATTTGTACATTGAATTACTTAACATCAATATGTATCAATATGTTGAGAAAAGAGTTGTTAAAAATGGAAGATTAATTATTTATTCCTTAGTGCTTCGACATGGACGAATGTTCAAATCCAAGAAGCTGTGGCAAAAACTCCCTTTGTATCAACATGCCTGGGGAACATCGATGCGAATGTATGCCAGGATTCTTTGACAGTGGTTCCGGAGCTTGCTTGGATGTAAATGAATGTCTGGATGCCAAAATCTGTGGACAAAACGGTAAGTAACCTTTCTTTTTTAAATAACTACAATTTGTAAGGCTTACAATATGCCATGTGTTATATAAATGTTCGTGAACAACGTGTAAAATACAGCTACTAATTGTAGATTAGATTTTTATTCATTCATGATTTCATTCATTTCAGCTATTTGTACCAATCTCCCTGGTAGTCACACATGTACCTGTCCAGAAGGATTTCAAGGAGATGCTTATGTTGGTTGTAAAGGTAAAAGACATGCTACAATCAAATTAAAAAATAAGGTATGAAGTACCTTGAATCAGGAGTCAAATTAACGGTCGTTTTCTTAATTTTGAAGATATTGACGAATGTGCTATTAGCAGAGCGGATAAGATATGCGGTATCCACGCAATTTGTGAAAATACAGTTCCAGGATATAATTGTTTGTGCCCTCAGGGGTACAATGGTAGACCGGACGCTAAAATTGCCTGCGAACAGGTCATAGTCCTTTCTATGAAGTCAATACCATTAAAAACGAATTTATCAAACATTTAAAATTAATTTTGTTTTATTTTAAACATTATTTTGAAATTAGACTGATGTAACTACCCTATGTAAATCCAACTTTGATTGCGTTAACAACGCTGAATGTGTCGAAGGACAATGCTTTTGTGTGGAGGGTTTCAAAGCAGACAAAGCTGAATGCGTTGATGTAAGTTGGATAAACTTTTACATATTATCGGTTGCATTTCGAACAAGTTGTTTTCATTTGGAACACTATTTGTTATTTTACAGGTGGACGAATGTAAGGAACAGCCTAACAGATGCGGTAAAAATTCCTTGTGTATCAATACACCTGGACAGTACAAATGTGAATGTGATTTTGGATTCATTGGAGCTCCACCCAGCAGACCTTGCAAAGGTACACAATTTTAAACAACTCGATACATCTTAATTTAACTAAAACGTCAATATCATGTATTCAAATGTTTTATTGTTTAAACTATTCCAGCTCCCTGTGAAGGAGTATCCTGTGGAGGCCACGCTTTCTGTAAGTTTCATTCTTTAATCCTACTTTCTATTGGATTAGATACCTATTTCTAATTTTATTTATTATTAATATTTATTATTAGGCAAGCCTGATGGTCCAGAGGCGTACTGTGTTTGTGAAGATGGTTGGTCATTTGATCCAAATAATATCACTGCCGGTTGCATGGGTGAGTGATTTTTGGCAGCTTAGCATTTGACGTTGGATGATTAAATCTTTGAAAAATAGAAACACTCATATAGTTCATCGGCATTAAATTGTAATTGATTTATTCTATTCTTCGAAGATTTGAACGAGTGTGACCTACAACATGGAGTAAGCGGAATGTGCGGTGATGGAGCAATTTGTTCCAATCTTGAAGGGTCATTTTCGTGTTCTTGCCCTCAAGGATTTTCTGGAAATCCGACAAAGTCTTGCTTTGACGTAAGTATTTATTTAATCAGATGGAGCTGTTTCTGTTCGTAAAAGTAGCAATGTACTACATGTTTTCAATTATGTACTAGCTGATGAGTTATCATAGTTTAATGAAATAAAATGCTTGAATATTTCAGATTGACGAATGCAAACAACAACCCAGTGTTTGTGGAATTGGTAGGTTTATATTTGTATACATAGTAAAATACCATGAGTACTTTATGAAATCGAGGAGAAGCCTATTCAAGTTGCAATTTGATATTGCAACGTTGAACAAATTTGGATGCTACATTTACTGAATGGTATTTTTCGCTTACTAGGAGCTACTTGTACCAACCTACCTGGAACGCATGAATGCTCATGTCCAGATGGAACGGTTCCAGATCCCAACCCCGGAATTAAATGTCTTGAAATTGTAAAATGTAAAATTGACGACGACTGTCCAGGAAATGCATTTTGTGATCCCGAAGATCGAAAATGTTTATGCCCGGAACCCAACATCGGAAGTGGATGCAGACGTAAGACACAAATGCATTTCTCGCTAACTTCAGTTCTATTATTGATATAAAATAATATTACTTAAGACTAACGCTTTGTACAATTCTAGATCCTTGTGAAGATGTGCTTTGCAGTACCAACTCCAATTGCATGTTGATCAATGGAGAGGCCAAGTGTCTCTGCAAGCCTGGATTTACTGGTGCAGCCCAAGGTGTCAATGGATGTACTGATATAGGTAACTAATTCCTTTAACTCATTGATACAAACCATCCAAATCATAGGATAATTACAATTATTTAATGAGCGATTATTTGATCTTGCGTACAGACGAATGTAGCGAAACAAATACTTGTGGAAAGGGAGCCCTTTGTAGAAATGCTCCTGGAACCTTTACCTGTGAATGCCCAAGTGGATTTGAACCTGCAAATAACACAAGACTAGCTGCCTATGATGTAGGTTGTAAATCAATTGCACCACATGAATGCGATACTGCAAGACCTTGTCAAAACGGTGAACAATGTGTTGAAAACGGAAATGGTTTGAACGTTTGCATCTGCCTTGTCGGATTTGTGAGAGACCAAGAATCGGGCAAATGTCGAGACATTGTAAGTCAAAAAATTATTTGCAACCTCAATGACAGCAAAACATCTTGAATTTGCAACATTTGAAAGACTAAAAACCAATGCACAGTCTACGAATGAGTGTTATCCGTGATATCTAGATTTAACGCCAATATATTTTATATTGACTTAATTTGTCTATAATATATACTGATTTACTTTACTTTCAGAACGAATGCGTTGAAAACACGAATAAAATCCCCTGTGGATTGAATTCCGTCTGTAAAAATTTGCCAGGAAGTTATGAGTGTCACTGTCCCCCTGGATATAATGGAAATCCGTTTTTGATTTGCGAAGGTAAAGAAAGCCACGAGCCTAAAAACCAATGGTTAACTTACTTTAAAAATATAATGATATAACAATCATATTACATGTTTTCATATAGAATGTAACACTGTGGAATGCAAGTGCCAGCCCCCTTATAAGATAGTAAATGGAAGCTGCGTTTTTGGAAACTGTTCTCCAGCCGCACCTTGTCCAGCAGGAGCGGACTGTATCACTGTGACAGGAGGATTGAGTTATTGTGCCTGCCCTTCAGGATTCGGAACTAATCCCGATGGATCTTGCACGGATGTAAACGAATGTATTGGAACTCGACGACCTTGTTCAATCGGTGCCGAATGTGTCAACAAGCCAGGTTCTTACGAGTGTGTCTGCCCACCGGGATATCAAGGAGACCCTTACAACGGAGCTTGTTCAGCCGCCCAGGTTCGGTGTGCCGGGGACAATGACTGTGGAGTGAATGAAAAATGTTTCCAACCGGGACAATGTGTGTGTCCTCCACCTTTCTTTGCTGATACTGACGACGGTAACAAGTGCAAAAGTCCATGTGAACGATTCTCATGTGGAGTCTCAGCTCAGTGCAGTCCAACAGATCCTCCTCAGTGCTTATGCGACACCGGGTACGAAGGGAATCCAAGTACTGGATGCCTCGATATCGATGGTAAGTGTTCAACTTAACTATAAATATATCTCTTGACCGTCTGGTAAATTCTCAATGGGGTACATTGAGACTGAAAAATATTAAATCACTTTCTCTTTACTTTCACTTGCGTAAAGTTTGTTTATTTAGATTCTTAAATCTATATAAATTCTTTTCAACTTAAATTACGTTTTATGTACATTTAATCGCACGTATTATTGTTTTCAGAATGCCAAAATGATGTTTGTGGCCAAAGTGAGTTGGAATCCCTGTTTTGTTTAATTCGTATTGGAGCACGAAATAATGTCAATGATCAATTTAATTACTGTGCTTATTTTAATTTTATAGACGCCACTTGTGTTAATGGAAAAGGTGCCTACAAATGTATCTGTCCAAAGGGGACCAAGGGAGACCCGTACGTTAGTGGATGTAAGATTTAAATCTATCTGTTTTCGGATGTGTTAACGGTATCATAAATCATTATCAGTAAATGACGGATCTCTAATTATTTGTACACATCAGGTAAAGGAGATGCTGGTGTTAGAGAATGTGCGTCTAGTAAGGACTGTCCCAACCCATTGTCTTGTGAAGGTGGTTCGTGCACAAATCCTTGCTCATCAGGCAAGAATGGATTTATTCCATGTGGTCCAAGTAAGTTAACTTCGATTTTTCTAATAGAAAGTCGACGTTTTCCCTGTGTCATTTCCCTTGTTTATTATAGATGCTGTATGTGAGCCTGAAGATCATGCAGCTTGGTGTAAATGTCTACCTGGGTTCGACAAAGGTCCAAATGATGAATGTGTTTCACTATGTGATGCAGTATCATGTGGCCAATCAGCTATTTGTATTTCGACAATTGATGGCCCTACCTGTAAATGCTTGGACGGTTTTATGGGTAATCCTTTCCCTGGAGGACAGTGCTTCCCAGAAGTTTGTTCTCCTTCTAGTCCTTGCCAGGATCCCATGGTTTGTATAAGCGGAAAGTGTAAAGAACGGTGTGAAGGACAACTCTGTGGAATTGGTGCAACTTGTGATCGTAACACCAATCGCTGTATCTGTCCTCCATTCCATGTCGGAAACCCAAGCTACAAATGCGTACCACGTAAGTTCCCGAAACAAGTATGTACATAATTCAGGAGAATACTCAAATTAACTTTGATTTGTTCTTAATTTGTAAAGCTTCAACCGCACCATCATGTGAACCAAACTGTGGTGAAAATGCCCACTGCGAGGTAATTAAGTTAATATTTTCTCCGTGGCCTCTCTTTGATAGATATTAAATTGGTATATAAATTCTATACGACTTTTCTTTTTCTAGTACTCCGACTCACGAAATAGTATTTGTGTTTGTAATCGCGATACAACTGGAAATCCTTACGAAGTTTGTGGAGCTCAAGCTAGAAGTTGTTCGTCTTTGAAATGCGGTAAAAATGCAGTTTGTGACGAACAGAATGGAGTAGTCGATTGTGCCTGCTTGAATGGTTTTGAAGGAAATCCATTTACTAGTTGTGAAGATAGAGGTACGTTTAATTTTACAATAGTTTTCCATGGACTGACAATCAAATCGAGTTTTAAAATTCCACAATCACTGGCATTTATCTATATACTAAAAGTTGTCTTTGTTTGTTTTCTACAGATGAATGCTTGAATAATCCGTGTGCTGGTAATTTAAATATTAAATTGTGTACTTGTTTTTTGTCTTGAATGATGTGACATTATGTCTTTGTTTTTAATTTCTATAGGAAACGCAATTTGTATCAATCAACCAGGTAAATTCGATTGCAGATGCCGTGATGGATTTATAGGTAATCCTTTCGAGCTATGTTATGAGCAGCCGAAGAACTTGATCGATTGCGAGAAAGTGGAATGCAAATGCAACAGTAACCAACAGTGTCCCACTGGATTTTCATGCAAAAGTGGTGTTTGTAAAAACCTTTGTGCTAAAATCAGTTGTGGCCCAAATGCACTCTGTAATTTGGATGGAAAATGTGAATGTGCTTCTGGCTATACTGGAAATCCAACAAGTGGTTGTAACCCAAAAAGTTGTCGAAATGATTTGGATTGTAATGCTCAAGAAATATGCTTTACCGTAACCTTTGGACTCAGAAAATGTGTGGATGCCTGCTCCAGAATACAGTGTGGTCCAAGTAAGTTATTTCATTTACATTTATTTCATTTCACATGAATTTTCAGGACATTTCCTTTCAAAGGCTAAACATTTACAATTTATCATCAATATTTAGTAATTGTCTAGTGACGGGCACAAATTCATTTACATAATTTTATGTCATCCTTTTTATAGATGCTTTGTGTGTCAGTGAGAGTCATCGGTCCACTTGCATCTGTCAAGAAGGCTTTAACGGAAACCCAACCGATCTGAAGGCTGGGTGTCAACCTCCAGAAGCTTCCTTTGATCACTGTCAGACCAATAATGACTGTCCTGCATCCCTAATTTGTCAGCCAGACATCAATGGAATCAAACAGTGTAATAGCCCTTGTTTCAGCTTTAGTTGTGCGACAGCCAATGAATACTGTGTTGCTCAAGGTCGTAGCCCAAAATGCCAGTGTCTTGAGGGTTACATTAGAAATCCAGAAACATCTCTCTGCGAGCAACCTGTGTTCCCGGATTGTTCCAGCGATAATGATTGTTCTTCAAGTGAAACATGTAAGCCGGACGGATTAGGTGTGCTAAGATGCACATCTGTGTGTGCGCCAGTCAATTGTCCAAGCTGTAATTTTATCAGTTGTGCTCCGAATACAGAATGTGTTGCAAAAAATCACATTGCCGTCTGTCAGTGTTTACCTGGTTTCACCGGAAATCCAAAGGATAGAGTTGGATGTGTGTCAGTTTTAAAGCAAGAATGTCAATCTGATTCTCAGTGCGATGAAAACGAAGTGTGTTTAACAACGGCAGGCCACTCTAGCTGTGTTTCTGTCTGTAATACTGTGAAATGTGGTCCGGGTGCCGTTTGTGTATCCAATAATCATGCAGCACAATGTAAATGTCCCGGTGGAAAGTATACTGGAGATCCAAGCGATCTGGAAAAAGGATGTTTCGAGGTCCCCTGCGTCTATAATGATGACTGTCCGGAAACTCAGTTATGTAATCGCCTGTCAAACAAATGTATGGATGTTTGCAATGAAGAGCCCTGTGGAGAAAGTAAGTTTTCCTCAAATTAGATTGCAAATACTTTAGCTGTAATTTAATGGCATCAAGCATCAGTATTTATGTTTGACATTTCTATTTAATAAGTACAGAACAAATTTAATACATAGTTAAATTTTCAAAGCTACACAATCCAGGATAATTGATGCGATGAGTAGAAAGTAGAAGAAAGTTGATCTGCATTTCTTACGCCATGGGGTGATTCGCAAATAAAATTTGATATATGGGAATGGTGAATTGGATTAGAATCGCTTACCAATACAACATACTGGATATTATGAGTATTATATGATATGAAAATGATATTCGATAAGTTATATGTTCCAACCTTTTTTTCAGATGCCGTATGCATTGCAGAGAAACACACTCCACAATGTATTTGTCCTGTCGGTTTTAAGCCGGATCCACATGCAGATATAGCCTGTTCAAAGGTTGACTCCTGCGGAAATAAGCCATGCCATTCCTCAGCGATATGCGAAAACACGCCCGATGGTTTTGCTTGCAAGTGCCCTCAAGGAAAGGTTGGAGATCCATTTATTACAGGATGTCGAGCTGAAGGAGTTTGCAAAGGGGATGGAGATTGTCCTCCATCGTCTATATGCGATAACGGAAGGTGCAGCAATCCCTGCCGGAACGCATGCGGGGCTAATGGTATTGAAACTTTGAATTTCTGAATGTATTAGTCTTTAAAAAACGAATGGATTATTTTTATTGAGTACTTTAAGAAAAAGAGAATGATTATGGGTAATGCATACGTTATTGTCATTTTCAGCACTTTGTGAAGTTGTTGGAAGGAATGCTACCTGTGCCTGCATTCCTGGATTTGAAGGTCCAGGAGACAGAGGATGTGTACGTGTTTCGAAACCATGCCAGAGCGATGCGAATTGTGAGGGAAGCCTATGCATTCGAGATCAATGCAAAGTCATCTGCAGAAATCCAACTGACTGTGCTGAGGGTGAAAGATGTGTCTCTAGTATGTGTATGCTACCCTGTATCGGACATAATCAGTGCCCAAGTTCCCAAGCGTGTGCGGGAGGATTCTGTGTCAATGGTTGTCGGACGAATGTTGAATGCAATCGGGAAGAAAGTTGCAGCAATCATCAATGTATTAATCCTTGTGAAGCTGATGGCGCCTGCGGTGGCAATGCTTTATGTAGAGCTATTTCTCATTCCCCACAATGTTACTGCCCAGAAGGATTTGAAGGAAATCCTACCGCTTTAGAAGGGTGCGTCCGGAAACCAGCATACTGCTCCACAATTAAAGACTGCGGTGGTGAAGGGCATATCTGCCTTGGAGGACTATGTGTTCTATCATGCTCAGATTCGAATGGATGTGCGAGAGGAGAACGGTGTCAGAACAATGTATGTGTCAAAGTTTGCTATACGGATTCCAATTGTCAAGCTGGAGAGGTTTGTGTGGAAGGCGCGTGCCATCCAGGCTGTCGATCCGATTCTGATTGTAAGGCGGCCGAAGTATGCATCTCCAACAAATGCAGATGTGGAAATGGATTTGAGCCTGGCCCGACGGGTTGTAGGGATCAAAATGAATGTGCCAGTGATCAGTCTCCGTGTCATAAAAGCGCAAGCTGTCTTAACATGCCTGGATCGTTTAAATGTGTTTGTCCTGATGGCCTTTTCGGAGACCCTTACCAAACTGGGTGCTCAGCACCACATGGATGTGCCAACAATGTTGAGTGCCCAAACAGCCTGACTTGTCTGGCTGGACCTGATGGAGTTCGACGTTGTGCCGACCCTTGCGTTGAAGTTCAAGCACTTTGTGGCCCACGGGCAAAATGTAATGTTATTGACTACTCAGCAGAGTGTTCTTGTCCTGCTGAACATCTTGGGGACCCGAATAACAAAGAAGTTGGATGTTACCCTGTAGAATGTTTGAACAACGATGATTGTGCACCGGAACAACAATGTGACCAACAAGTCCACAAGTGTATTGATCCATGTGGCATCATAAACTGTGGAAAAGGAGTTTGCCAGGTCAAAAGTCATGCAGCATTTTGTTCTTGCTCGCGAGGGTTCGAATTCAAAAACAGTCAATGTCTGGACATTGTAAGTTCTTGCCTTTAACCTATCTTGATACCTTCCTATTATGTATTCTCATTTAAGTATTTTTAGCTTTCAAACGTTTTTTTATCGCATCTGGTGATCAAATGACATGATTTATTGCAGGACGAATGCCAAACTAATCCTTGCCATCCAACTGCGGTATGTAAAAACTCTATTGGTGGATTTAGTTGTACATGTCCAACAGGAATGGTTGGTGAAAGCTTGAAGGATCAAGGAGGATGTAGAAGTGCAGAGGGATGTTTCACCGACATTGAATGTCCAGATTCTGGTATATTTTTATTTTGAAATATTCAATGAGACCGGAATTGAAAAAGTTTCATTGCCAATAAGTCAATTACTAACTTTTTTTGTTGGAAATATTTTAATAAGTATTTGAATGTTTTTTTCTCGTTTTTCTAGCCTTTTGTAAGAATGGAAAATGTCATGATGTCTGTGAAACGACTTGTGGAATTGGTGCAACTTGTCAACCAGTTCAGCATACTGCTGTTTGTAGTTGTCCATTCCAAACTAAAGGAGATCCCTTAAAAGAATGTATTGCTCTGGAATGTGTAAAAGGAAGCGATTGTCCTTCGAGTGAAACATGTCTTAATAATGTTTGCATAAATCCATGCACCCTTCAGAACGTATGCGGTAGGTTTGCAAATTGCACCGTTGTAAACCATCAAGCCTTATGTGCCTGCCTACCCGAACATTCTGGAGATCCACGACTAGGATGTGCGTCAGTTATTCCTTGTTCAGAAAGCACACTTTGTCCATCCTCGTCAAAATGCAGCAACGGAATATGCACGCCTGTTTGTAATTCAAACCGGGATTGCTTATCAAATCAGTTATGCATTGAAGGTGTTTGTCAAGGAGCTTGTAAGCTGGACGGTGAATGTGCTTCTTTCCAACAGTGCTTGAATGGGATTTGTCAAGAAATTCCACGATGCAAGCAAGACACCGATTGTCAGAAGGATGAAATTTGCCGAGAAAATCGTTTTGGTCAATCTGAATGTCAAAATGTTTGTAAAAATTTGGCATTTTGTGGTAGGAATGCGATTTGCAACGCAGAAAATCATCAACCGGTATGTCAGTGCAAGAAGGGTTATTATGGAGACCCTCGCGATGATCGACATGGGTGTCAACTTATAGAGTGCACGAAGGACACGGACTGTCCAAAGGACAAAAAGTGTTCGGATAGTAAATGTCAGGTTGCTTGCAGAGTTTCTAATCCCTGTACGGAATTCGCTCTCTGTATTTCCGACAACCATAAGTCCAACTGTCAGTGCCAGCCGGGATTTACTGGAAAGCCATCCGAGAAATGTTCTCCCATTGATTTCTGTTCCGAAAAACCTTGTGGGCCTGGAGCTGTGGTAGGTTGAATTTTTTTTATCGTAAAAGATCATGAATCATGGAGATATATTACAGTTAATCTTTCTTATATTCTTAGTGTGATAATACTCGTGGAAGTTACAAGTGTTATTGCCCCATAAGTACCGTTGGTGACCCATATTCTCAAGGATGTTTGCCGATACCAGAGTGCAATACCAACACGGACTGCCCTGAATCTACTGAATGTATTTTAAAATCTGGAAATCTTAAGTGCAGCTCAGTTTGTGAAAATCTAAACTGTGGCCCCAATGCTGAATGTAAATTCCGAGACCATCAAGGTTTCTGCCAGTGTCGGGAAGGATATGAAGGAAACCCCAAAGACTTGAACCAAGGCTGTATTCCAAAACCCCTTCCTTGCAAATCTAATAGTCAATGCGGATCGACAGCTTACTGCGACGGGAGAGTTTGTAAGCCACCTTGTCAAGGAGATGGAGAATGCAGTCCGAATGAAGTTTGTCAAAAAAATCAATGTGTCAATCCATGTGACGCTGCAAATTCATGTGGCATCAACTCTAAATGTGATACCAGCTACCACAGCAAAGTTTGTTCTTGTCCTCCTGGATTCACTGGAAATGCTGACGTTGAATGCGTTCGAAGTATGTGAAGTTTAATGTATTTTCTAGTTATGACAAAGCCGTCCAATTTTGTCTTTTATGGCTCTGTATAATATAAGTGGAGAGGAAATTGAAAATTTAATTTGTACAATTATTTACTTATTTATTCGTGTATGCAAAATCTAATGGAATGCAATATCTTCCAACAGTTGCAATCCCTTGCCAAACCAAGAAAGAATGCTCCAATGGATATTCTTGCACGGAGGGTCTTTGTCTTTTGGAATGTGCCGGAGATAGCTCATGTGCAATGAATGAACGCTGCCTGCAAGGAAAATGTCTATGTAAGATTTTATTGTTTGAAAAACTTTTTTCTTGTTTCTAATAATTATTATTCTACAACATTTCAGTGACTTGTCGGGTTGATAATGATTGTTTCTTGAGTCACATTTGCCTCAACAATATGTGCGTCATCGGATGCAGATCTAGTGATGATTGTTCGGGTAAGCCAAATGTGCATTTAAAATTAATTGCAGTGCAAAGAATAGAACATAAAGCGGCCCGTTGCTAATTTGTGCAGGTGGAGAATCTTGCATCGGTCAACGATGTTCCAATCCTTGTCAGTCTCAGAGTTGTGGGGCTAGCAGCATTTGCTCAGTTGTAAATCATCAACCGAAATGTACCTGTCCAATCGGGACGATTCCTAACCCTACTCCACTTGTTGGATGTGTCCGTGAACCGAAATTATGCTCCGCTAATCGAGACTGCGAGGAAGGATTCTTCTGCGAGAGTGGTTCCTGCAGACCAATTTGTTCTTCGAATACCAACTGCTATTCCAATGAAATCTGCGACCAAGGAATGTGCAAACCAATTTGCCGAAAAGACAATGATTGTCGGAATGGAGAAGTTTGTGAAGGACTTACTTGCACTGCAGGATGCAGATCAGACGCAGTTTGTCCAGATTCTCAAGTATGCTCGGAGGGTAAATGTCTCGATCCTTGCAATTCACCTATCGTGTGTGGAACAAATACGCGTGAGTAACTCTTAAAATTTATAATTCTATCCTTACAACTTATTGATTATTATCGTATATCAGATTTATATTAGAAATGTAGACACGCATCTGTCTCTAAATGAGAACAATGCAGTATCAAAAATAAGTTGGGAAATGATAAAATATCTTCAAGCTTAACCACCCAACCAATAAACAGAGGGATCTTAATTAGATTAAAACTTGCAATTCTTTTCATCGATTTCAAAATTGATCCTTCAGCAAAATCTTTATGTATTGTTATAGTATGCTCGGTGAGAAACCACCAGATATCTTGCAAATGTCAAGATGGACTAGTAGGAGATTCCAGAGTTGCTTGTAGAGCCCCACAGATTTCTTGCAGTTCAAGTGAACCTTGCACCGCTCCGCTTGCATGTTTGGAAAATACTTGTCGACTTGTATGCTCAAAGTAAGTGGTTTCAAACCTTTAACGATACGAACTTTAAGACCCTTAAATCAGATACAAATAATGATTCGTTTTCTTCAGTGATGCCAACTGCCTTTCTGATGAACGGTGTATTGGAGGCATTTGTAAGCCACTCTGCAGTGAGGATGATCAATGTGGCTCCGGATCCATTTGTCATGAAAGAGTTTGCTTAGCGGGTTGTCGAAGTGACTCGCAATGTGCTGGGGAATTAGCTTGTATTAACAGAAAGTGTAAAGGTAATGACTTCAAACCATTTAATATAATCCAGCCTGTAACGCTTTCATTGAAAATAACATGGTACACAAAATCTGACGTATTACTGCTTTGTCTCTCATCTTTAGATCCCTGCAAAAATATCCTTTGTGGAACTTGTGGTAAGAGGATTTTTTATATGTAATCTGTAATTATACAATTGTCTGCAGTTTTCTAAAGTTGTAACCTAATTTTATACAAATGAAACTCAAGCCTTCTTGGGGCACTTTGAGAAACCCGAATTTCTCCTACTTTCTCTTCTCCTGTTGAAACGATTTAAGCTTAACTGGGTTTTCTTTATTTTTAATTAGCTAACTGCAAAGTCACAAATCATTCACCCCAATGCAGTTGTCCATCTGGAACTGTAGGAGATGCTCTTGTATCTTGTGTTACTCCACCGGCCCGATGTTTGAGCGATACCTCATGTCCAACAGGAGCTAAATGCGACGGTGGATATTGCGCTTTGTCCTGTAGAAAGTCTGATGACTGTTCATGTGGACAATCGTGTAATAGTGGAATTTGTCGATCACAATGCTCAAATGATATCTCCTGCCCACAGGTATTGTTTGACTTAGGATTTTATCTTCTGATAGCCAAGAATTATGATGAACAGTTCGATGAAATGATTTTGTTGACCGAAAAAAATAATGATATAAACCCTCTTCAAATTTCTGCAAATTCTGTAATAATTCTTACAGTAATTACGAATACTGACCAGTCTTTATATTTATAGGGACAACTGTGCCAACAAGGACAGTGTATTTCTGGCTGCAGACAAAATGTCGATTGCCAATCTAATTTAGCGTGTGTCAGTGGAGTTTGCCAGGATCCTTGCCAATTCCCAGAGGGTCCTTGTGGAATAGCAGCATTATGCAAGGTAATATATCTGACATAACTCTCAAGTCGTCGCACTGTGAATAAAAATGGAAGTTAAGCCATTTTTTTAATTTTTCTGTAGGTTTCTCAACACAGACCCGTATGTCTCTGCCCTAACGGTTATCAAGGCGAGCCTAGCAAAGAATGTAAGAAATTGGAGTGCGGAAAGGACTTAGACTGTAGTGCCGTACAGATTTGTCGTCAAGGAAGTTGTAAAAACCCATGCCTTCAACCGGGCGTCTGTGGTTCTAATGCTCGTACGTGGGGATAATTTATTTTTATACAAATATACAAAGCATAAGTTTGTATTAGAAGCGGCTGGAAATTTTCATCCTTTACATAACTTTCTCCTTCATCAATTTTTATACTTTTTGTGTTCTTTTTAAATTAGAATGCAGGGTTACCAATCGTAGAGCTCAATGCACTTGCCCAATTGGTCATGTTGGAGATCCTCTGACACGTTGTGTAAAAGGTTTGTGGATTGTGAATTCTATCTTGATTTAAAGAGGTCCATAAGATTCCGCTTCATATCAAGTTTTGTATGTTACAGGTGAAAATGAGTGCTTAAGTAACCCCTGTGGCGACAATGCAAGGTAGTTTTATAAATATTTTATAATTATTATAGATATTGACATTACAACGGTTTAGCTACGTGTGCAAAATATTATACAGAAAGAAAGTCAGACGGATAATCTGTTATTATCTTGATAAGAAACAAAAGGTCTCGATTGTTGATCTTAATGGGACATAATGAGACACGTCCACTTATTATTTCATGTGAATTCATGTGATGTCATTTTTGATAAAAAACGTAACAAATGGAATACAATTAAATCCCCGAGCTTTATTTTCATTCCATCTAATGAATTTAAAATGTGGGGGTTTTACCATTATTCGTACCGCAAGAGCCTATTTGAATTCAAAGCAAAATAAAAGGATCATGATTAAACGAATTAAAATATCCATGTGATTTAATAAGGTGCACGGATACCGCAACGGGATACAGGTGTTCTTGTGAAAGTGGATGCAGTGGAGATCCAACGAAAGGATGTGTTTGCAAAGCCCCAAGTGCATGTGATGATGTACGATGTGGTGCGAATGCCATATGTTTGGTCAACTTGGACACAAGAAGAGGGTCTTGCGTTTGCCCGGCCAATTATCCGAAGGGGGACCCCTTGATTCAATGTAAGTCTTTTAATTAGCTCATTCGTCCGAAACTGAATTATGTCATACATGTAATTTGAATTTGCTTGTATTTAGGCGACGGTGATATTATCAGATTAGACGATTGCAGAACTTTAGGATGCGGAAAAGGTACGTCAGCTTTTGTTAGTTTAATTTATAATAGCACCAATAACATAGACAAAGTCTTACCATCTACCTACAACTACTTCTCCATTGGTTCAATTTTATTATCATATTTTACTGTCGAGGATTGTAAACATCTTCATGAATTTTGTAACTTGCAATCGGTGCTTACTTAAGCATAAATTTAACTTGAAACAATTAAAAAAATCAATCAGAGGTCCGAGGTCATTAATTAATTTTTAAAAATTACTGAAAACGTTTTGGCGAACCCAGGAATTTTGTCCATCACAAATGGGGTAGTGGGAGAGCAGTAAAAGCGTTTTCGTTTGTCTCCCATTGCCCTATGATTCCTTTGTCCTCTAATTGAATTCATGCAAATGTAAAATGGTATTCTGTTCAACTGACAAATGATTAATTGGTTGGTTCTTGTATTTCTTCAGGGGCCCAATGTCTGGATCAGTCTGGGCAATATGTTTGCCAGTGTCCATTGGGAACTATTGGAAACCCTCTAGAGTTATGCCTACAAGGTAAGTGCCAGTTTTTGGTTATCTACATGATTACACTTTTATCTGCATTGTCATTTTCACATCCAACCTACTATCACTTTCTCCACTCTGAACATCTGAACATTTCCATAATTCATATTTTAATTCTGATTTCATTCCACCTTCGAAGTCTTTACAAAATGAGTGTTTTAAGGAGAGGTACATTTCATCAAACATCATGTCTGTATGCATTCACCGGAAGTCAAGGGCTAAACTTCGTATTGAAGTACAGTTTCTTGAAGACACTTACCTATATAAAAATAACTGTTGGCATTACATTTACACATGATGTGGTGTGCCTTCATTTTATTTGATTCGATATCTCTCCTATCTTCCGACAACTCTAGAGGCTCAATGTACTTCAGATCAGGAGTGCCCCCATGAGCAGGCCTGCGTCAAATTTCAATGCATAGATCCTTGTAAACTCCGAGGCGTCTGCGGAGACAATGCCGTTTGTAGAGTTGTGTTCCATAAACCATTCTGCTCCTGTCCACAATGTCATGTGGGGAAGCCAACGGAATACTGTCGACCGGATATCAACTGTCAAATTCAACCAAGACCAATTTATCCAGTTCGACAATGCACCACAAATCAGGATTGTAATCCGGCTATGGCTTGCAACCTAGCCATTGGGTCATGCGAGAATCCTTGTCATTGGAATGTTGGGAGCCAACCAATTTGCAGTCCCGGACACAGATGTGAAGCATACAATCATAAAGCGACTTGTGTTTGCAAGAATGGATTGGTTATCAATGAAAATATGGAGCTAACTTGTCCAACATCCACCGTTCTGGGATGTAGGAGTGATTATGACTGCGCTGACAATTTAGCTTGCATCTCAAGCAAGTGCACTAATCCTTGTGCTCAGCGAGTATGCGAAAACGGAAAGACATGTCGAGCTCTAAATCACACAGCGATGTGCTACTGCAGTGAATATGAATGCAACACGACCCCTGTATCAATCTGTTTGAAGGATGAAGGATGTCCCGATAACTTAAAATGCATGAACTTCCAATGTAAGGACCCCTGTGCAAACCATCGATGTCAGGATGGATTCCCCTGCTTTGTTGCAAGGCATGAGATCCAGTGCAAGTTCTGCCCACCTGGTTTCATCGCAGATGGAAGAAACGGATGTAAAGGTAAAAGAAAGTGCCGGACTGAAGGTCACACTGCTTTGCTGTAGATTACCTAATTTTCAGTCAATTAGAGCAGTTTAACTCAACTTCAACAATTGATTAATAATTTCTAAAAATCTAAAACTAGTTTAACGCTCACCTTCTGAAGCTATATATTCACTGAAACTGGAGATACTAAACGGAGAAAGCAGGAGTAACCAAACAAATCGTACATCCAAACACCTCCCCCCACTAACCAGAAGTGATTCATGCAGATGATTCCCAACCATTTTCAACAAAAGCACTTTCAGAACAATATCCATACAAGGTACATCTCGAACTCCATCTCACACACCACAACAGCGCTGGAAAATCCAAGAAACTAAACATCACGTCGTTTGTGACTAGTGCCAAATTATTCTCGAACACGATTTCCTATTTCATTACCAATATTCATAACAACTAATCTTCCTTCAACCAACAGGCAAAACAATCTCAACATTTGGAGTATGTCCGATTTTAAAATAACTCATACAATCGATATCATAGCTCCACTGAATGAACACGTAAACCAAAAAGACACAGAGAACAGAATCTAAAGGAAAACGAAAGCGTTCATATCAGAGAATCAGTCAGGGTGGATTCGGAATAAATTATTTGAGGTTCCATTGATTTCAGTGTCAATTATTAGTTTGAATTATATACCGTTTCCATTAATACCAGTACACACCACCAATATCTGCCTAGATTTCAAAATCACGAGTACTACTGAAAAGGCGTGTTTTCCAGACACCTTGCAAATTAACAGAAACAACCGAACTAATGCCTCGTCGATAGCTCCGTAGTATACGCTTCTCCACAATAAATGGGATTTTTTCAAAGCCTATTTCATATCAATAAATTAAAAATAAATTAGTCCACTAGTTAGTTTTAGAATCTTGCGTAGTCTACAAAATTTGAAACATCCATAGTGCTGATAGATTTTTAGAGCAATGGTACTGACTCTGACGCTGTAAAGACCTATTAAAATGTTCTCCCTATGTTTGTACAGTCAGGTTCAATGATACAGCAACACGTCCAAACACAACCATATCAATCATCACACCAGAAACCACACAATGCTCAAGAAATTACCATTGTTCACAAACCGAAGCCTGTATATCGAATCAGTGCAAAAATCCATGCACTATCCCGGAAACATGCGGCATACGAGCGTCGTGTAGAGTAGCGAACCACAGGCCTGTTTGTTTTTGTCCCCCCAATTATAGAGGCAACCCCTATGATATTTGCATTCCCGTAGGAGAACAAATTTTATTGACTAATTTAACCGAACAATCACAACATCCTATGACTGACAAACCGACCCATATTTTAATACCAGACCTTATTGTGACACAGCGGCCCACGACCGGATCAGTTGATCAAACGACAGAATTAGATTTAATGGTATCAGGTATTAAAGGACTATCCACTAAGATTGCAGCATCTACAATTAGCTCTTTACGACGAGAGGAAATCGAAACTGAAAGAACAACTGAACGCGTACCAATAACAACAACATTTGAAAATATTGAAATCGAGGGACTAAGTAGTACCAGCATTCCAATGACAACCGAACGTCTCTCAAGCACTGGAATACCACGAATAATAGAAATTGAAACGGAAACAACCACAGAAACGATAAGAAAAACAACCATTCCAGGCAAAGACGGAACCCTACCAACAAGTTCTAAAATATTAATTGAAACCACTACTACAGGATATAATACTAGTGAAACCACCTTCATGCCCACTGAAGGTTATACAAGTACCGGACTTCCTCGAAGGGTGGAAGTTGGAACAGAAAGTACAACTGAGGGTTTCCGTACTACACCTGGCCAAACTGAAACAATGAGACCAAGTACCAAAATGGCTTTTGAAACCACCACTGCTGGATTTAGACAAGGTGAAAGTACTTTTATGCCCACGGAAGGTTATACAAGTACCGGACTTCCTCGAAGGGTGGAATTTGGAACAGAAAGTACAACTGAGGGTTTCCGTACTACAACTGGCCAAACTGAAACAATGAGACCAAGTACTAAAATGGCTTTAGAAACCACCACTGCTGGATTTAGACAAGATGAAAGTACTTTTATGCCCACCGAAGGCTTTACTAGTACAGGTCTACCCAGAAGAGAAGAAATAAAAACCGAGACCACCATCGGTAAACTGCAAAGAACAATGTCTGTGGAAGAAGCTGAAACTATGAGACCCAGCACAAAGCTGGTCTTTGAAACAACTACTTCTGGATATGGACAGGGTGAAACCACCTTC